>JAVLVB010001217.1:1716326-1741702 GCA_032876305.1 Orestias chungarensis | reverse complement strand
GCAAGAGCATATTTTTCATAGTGAGTACAAAAGACAGTGGCTTTTTAAAACTGTTAAGTTAATAAATGTGATGAGATTCACTGTTTATTTTAACAATTGTTTGAGAAGGTTGAGATTTGAAATAGAAAAGTGTAAATCAAGTCTTTCCTTTATTCTTCTATTTTTTCAGCAATTCATGACAAAGATGCAGGTCATGATTCACTTAATTTCAAATTTCGACATGCTATTCTCCCTTTACTCTGTAACCGAGAACATTAAACATCAGACATAAGACATACACGATCTGCTCTTTGTGATGTGATAGTAAAAACTGCAGAAACATGTTTAAACTGGACTGACTTCATTTCATATAATTTCATAGGCAAATCAATACAATGCTGATATGAACAGCTGGACATTATAATCATGGCTTCAAGAGATTGCCTCCGATTCGACTTTTTCAGATGTTACTTGAAAAGGTTTGAGGATTTTTATTAAGAGTTTATCAGATTTGTATCGAACATGTTGTTAATCTCATCTGAACAGAGGCCATGAGTTCAGTAGGTTGTGTTAAAACTAGACATTCCGACATCTCTCCAAAACAACTGACATGCAGCGATTAAGTCTAATGGCTGCCACTGAGAACCACGCAAAAGCTACAGCTTTTTGACCAATATGAATCCTAAATGGGCTGTGCTGGGATTTACTACATTATACAAGCCAAGCCTGCAGTCAGTGTCTGTAGTTTAGTTAGATGGATACCTGGTTCAGATTTCATTGGCAGCAGGATATATGGAGAGCTAACTGCTGGGAAAGGAGGGTCCCCCACATTGAAGAGAGTGGGGATGGCATTGGGCTTCAGCTTTTTGCCACCAGCTGGAGATCTGGCGATTTCTTCGAACTGGCTCTCCTCAAAGTGATCCTAGCAGAGAGAAATAACAGAAACCGAGTAAGCATGCTAGTTTTAAATAGGGATGATGGAGCTAAATGCAACAAACCAATGGAATAAAAGTGGGAAGTACGGAAATACACAGGGAGGTCAATACAGTGTCTAAAGCAGAAATGGTACTTTTGGTCCACTAACACAAGAAATTACCAATGCTCTTGTGATATTACCTGACAGAGCCTGGAGTGAGGAGTGGGCTCGAAGTTGCGTCGGCAGTTCACAACCCATTTCTTCTTCCTAATGGGGTCTTTGGGGAACCTGAACAGCTGTTTGCCTATGCTGGTTGAATTGGAGCAGTTTGGAGCGGAGCAACCTCCCATTACACGGTAAAACCCAACAACAAACCAACTAAGGACGAAACTTAGCAAGCGGTGACTTAGCACAGCTGGGAGTTTCTAAACCATGTCTTTTAGCTCACGCTGTACACGACGTAAAGACGAGACAGAAAGTAAATGTTAATTTGTTGTAAGTATAATAATTTCCGGCAGTATTTTAGAGTAAAAACACCGCAAGCAATTAAAAAAAATCACTTTATTTGGGTTTGAAATGTTAAGTTGTTTGTTTGAGCCAAAATGGCGTGCGGTCCTTCGACCGTTGAGTCCAGTGACGTCCTTTTTTACGCGGGTCGTCAAAAATGCCTGCTTTAAAAAAATCCTAAAAAAAAAAAAAATATATAGCATTACTAAAAAGCCAAAAGAAAGAAATGTACATTAATTATATTCACACAGATATTTTGGGTATTTATACGAGAATGTAGAACTTTTTTAATTGATTTGCATTCAAGCAAAATTTCGACTACCAATAGCACTTTCGCCACAAGTGTGTGAACCACGCCGAGATGTTTACGGTGGGAGTTCATGCTAGTCATGCTCTTGGAAATAAGAGACCTTTTTGAAAATATTCAGGTTTTATAGCATATAAATATATAAACTGGTTGCATAGCTTAAAAAAAACGACAGCTAATCGATAAAACGTCCAGAAAAAAAAAACGATGTATGCGGTAGTTTCACGTGTTAATGGAACGTTCTAAATTGTAGCCAAAACAATTTAGAGCAAAGATGTCATCCTCGATAAATGTCCCTGTAATCGATGTCCAAAGTAACAATTTCAAAGATCTGTGGCCAGCTCTGGTGATTGCAATTAAGACGTCGTCTTTCATTGCGCTCGACACGGTAAGCGTCTCCCTGATCGCTGTGGCATTTCACTGTTAGGAGGAATAACCCTTTCTGTCTTGCTACAGGAGCTGAGCGGTCTGGGAAACAGAAAGTCCCTGCTGGCCGAGTGAGTGCAACCATAGCACCTGCACGTTTTCGTTGTAAAATAACGATAAATCTTCCAATCGTTGGTCCTGAACAGTTTCTGTGACTCCTCACTGCTTTGTTGCAGGTCTATAGAGGACAGATACAGAGCTATATGTCACGCTGCTCGCTCCCGCTCCATCCTTTCCTTGGGGATTGCTTGTTACAAGAAGCTGGACCAAAAGGTACTCCTATATATGTACATATCATACACATAGTGCCACTATAAACTGCATCCGAAATTACTATGATCTGATTTTGCCCACATTGTGTCATGCAACAAGTCACAGACCAACAGGAAGTGCACCTTTGAATTCAGAGACAAATTTTACACCGTTTTTTAAAATGTTTAGATCTTAATAGGTGGTAGAAGCAAGCGATTATCAATTGTATTTTGTCTGGACTTTGAGTTGGCCGCTCTACACATTTAGATATGCTTTTGTACATCATGAAGGATCCCACACACCCAGCACACCTCCCGCTTCCCTCAGGCAGGAGGCTGCGGAGCATAAAGTGCAAAACCACCAGACTGAGAAACGGCTTCATTCCTGAAGCTGCGAGACTCTCAAACACACGCAAGGACAATTAAAAACAAAAACAAAAAAAAAAAACTTTCTCATTTAACTGGCACTGTTCACTTTAATATCGCACTTTAAAATGTCACTTTAATATGTCACTTTATTAACCATCCATGCTGCTACTGCAAATTTTGCACTCCGAATTTTCATTGCTGCTATGTACTAAGTCCCATATTGTAGATTTTGTGTAGTCAAAATCCTATTCTCTTATATTTCTTTATATTTTATTATATTATTCTTATTTTGTAGCTATTTTAAAATTGCTCTCAGGGTGTAAACTGGACCGTGGGATTAGAATTTCGTCCCACCTCATGTACCACATGTGATGTGATGACAAATAAAATTCCTTGATTCCCTGATTGGAACACCTCCCATTATAGCTCTAGCTGCATGTTTAAGGTCATTGTTAATCTAAAATGTGAACCTCAGCTACAATTGTAAATGTCTGGCTGCCTGTAACATATTTTTGTATAATTATTACATTGTATTTACCTTCGTAAGCCTTTCTTTCAGCTCTGACCTTTTGATGTCCCGACTGTCAAGAAAAAACACAAGATATTTGAGACTATAACGCTCCCATAACCATATGTCCCTGGGATGTACGCCGTTAGCTTTCCATCACACGTTTAGGTTCTTTCTGTGTTGATTACGGGGTTTACGGTTTACTTGGAGCTGATTGTTCCTGAATTTCATCCTTTAAGAGCAATATAAATACATTCATATTTCTTGTATTTATTGTTGTCTGTTTAAATTACATCACTGTTTGGGGTTGTATAATTCTAAAGTGCGAAAAGGTCCAGGAGCATCATTAATTTACCGACTGTTTTTCTCTCTCAGCCCCCAGACTCGTACCTGGTCCAGGTTTATAACCTCACCCTGCTGTGCTCCGAGGAGTACATCATAGAGCCGCAGTCAGTCCAGTTTCTGGTGCAGCACGGATTTGACTTTAACAAGCAGTACAGCAGCGGAATCCCTTACTGCAAGGGCAACAATAAGGTGATGATGATGATGGTGGTGATGCTTTCTCTCTCCTTACAGCATCTGACCTGAATGCAAATCGACGCCGCTCGGCTCTGATAGCGGTTATATATCAGATGTGATTTCATTTCCTATAAGTGTTCTGCTTTTTAAGGGACGTTCGGATGACCGCGGTGTCCACATCCGTGCTTTGTTTACGGAGCTGCTGCGTACCAGGAAGCCCCTGGTGCTGCACAATGGCCTCATCGACATGGCCTTCCTTTATCAGGTAAAGAGAACGATTTGTCTCTCTTTTAAATGTCAGATTAGTCTTGTCATCATATCATATTTAAAATCACCTTAATATCCTCCATAATTATGAACCTAATTCTTTTGTGTATGTTGGGATTTCTCTTGAATTTTGAAAGAGTTTTTACGCCCACCTTCCTGAGCGGCTGGCCACCTTCACAGCCGACCTGTCCGAGATGTTTCCTGCTGGCATTTATGACACTAAATACGTGACGGAATTTGAGCTCCGGCTGACCGCCTCCTATCTTGAGTATGCTTATAAGAAATGGTAAGCTCATCGTTATGATATTGCAGCAGTTTCCTTTTCATTAATTTGAAATATTTGTGATCGTCTATACTGAACATGTCTCTGTTAAAGACTCACAGTAACTGAAAAACCAAACATTTGTTTGTCTTTTTTATTTTTTGTCCTTTTTTTAATTTATTTATTTATTTTTTCAAATCACCAGTAAGCTGGAAAACAGCCGCAGCGTCACATCTGGCTCACCTGGACCTCATATCCATCTGGAGTTCTGTCAGTATTCGGGTCACTTGTCCAAATACATTGACTACAGAGAGTGTCCAGCCGTAGCATCCATAGATGGACAGACGGAAATCTGCCAGCGCTTCTCAGTACGTTTCACTGACACTCTCCTCATACACATTTTTGTTAATTGAAATGGCTAAATACATTCAATTTTTTATGTTGCTTAAGGTGGCTTTTATCACACTTTATCACTTTATGCACTTTATTGGACTTTTATTTGACAAATGACAACATATAGTAGCTCATAGCCGTGATGTAGAAATGTGTGGTTTTTAACATTTCTCAGAACTAATAATCAGAAAAGAATCATATGCATTTGCATTTAGCCTCCTAAAGTAAAATTCAGTGCAAAACTCCCTCAGATGTAACATTTTTAATCATGAAAGAAGTATTTTTTTGGGGTTAGATGAGTAAAAGTGAACATATAACATACATATGGCATCTACTTTAAAGGATCATGCTGTCAGATGAGCTGTCTTTAGCAGAAACAGATTATTACACTTTATTAGCTGACTGAAAGATAATTGGACGGTGCAATGCTGATAGAAAACCTCTTAGACCCGGATAGAACATGAAACGGGTGGATATTTAATGCCCAGCAGGAAAACATTACATTTGAGCTTCGTTTTCATGGCGTTGTTGTTTCTTTTTTAGGCCCAGTTTTACTTTAAATAGGTTTAAAAATATTTTTCATCCAGACTTTTTTTTAGATTGGAATACATTTCAACTAAATGCATGTCTTCTACCTTTAATTCGATAAGTTCAGTGACTGTGTGCAAAACTTTAAACAAACTTGCCCCCATCATCGCTTTTCTGCTTTCCTACCCTGCAGGCTTTCGGCTGGTGTCCCAACGGTACCAAATGTCCGTTATCCCACGATACCGACCTCATCATACTGCAGGACGAGAAATGCAAGGACGACAAGAGGAAAAAGCGTAAGAGGAAGCGAGGGGGGGGATCATTGGATAAGGCAAACGACTGCTCCATCTCTGACGGCCTCCTGCAGAATAAAATCCCAAACATGGAAGTGGATAAAGAAGAAGAGGAAGCAGCAGAAGCAGGTGACCAGCAAGAAGCGCAAGAACGACCGTGCTGCGATGGTTCGCCTCAAACAGGCGCCGACGGAAACTCTCATCAGATACACGAAGGGCTGAACATGAAAAGCGACAACGGGGAAAGTGAAGTGGACGCACGAGACTCTGCATCTGAAAGGAGCGCAGAAGAAGGTACCGGTGCCTCTTCCGCAGAGACTGACGGTCAGACGAAGAAGAAGCCTGATGCAGGGTCGCATCGGGCAGGGTTCGACGCCTACATGACGGGGTACATCTTCGCCTACTCCTGTTCCCTCGTCAGGAAGGAGGAGGCTGGGCTGGAAGGAGGCGAGACGGAGACAGAGATGGAGACTGAGGGTTCCTGGCTCCCCGTCTGTATCAATAAGATCTATCTCAGCGGCAAAGCTGCGCCTCTCAATGTGGTCAAAAGCACCTTCTCCAAATCATCCAAGGCCCACATTCAGAAGATGGAAATGGTGTGGGGGGGTAACATGTAGCAAAGCTTTTTTTTTTTTTATCATTATCAATTTTATACATCAGGTCTGTCATTCTATCTCACATGACATGAGGTTAATGTTTATATATATATATATATATAATTTTTTGGCAGCTGCTGGTTGGATTTGGTAAACAGCTGATATTAGGTTTTTCATTTTAGTGACAATTCTTAACATAGATTAAAAGTGACAAGCATGGAGAGGCAGTTTAAATCCTCTTCTTTCCTCTTGCTCTTTTCACAAACGTCAAAGTACAGCCTCGGTTATTAAGTGAAAAATTAAAAATCCAGGTCCCAACTCGTTTAATTATGAGGATTGTTTGATAGCCTTGCTGATTTTGTACTTCTCATTTCTGTTGGTCATTAAAAACTCATGAACGACTCTATAAGCTGTTCTGGTCTCAGTTTATCTACAAGAATTACATGAATTATTTATTTAATCTCTAAGAGAGAAAAAAAAAGTTAGCTTGATGTTAAACAATGGTTTGTAATGGCTCTTTTGTAAAATTAACTGCAATACCACCAGCCTCCCGCTAGGGGGCGATACATCAGATCACGCTAGCTGTAGGGGGAAAAAAGTAAAAGCATTTCCGGTCGGTGGGAAGGGTTGTGTTGAAATGTATGATAGCCTATAGTGCATGTAGTGTCATCTTTCAAGAACAAGCAAACATCTTGTCTTGGTTAGCTTGTTTTTAAATCGTTTAAAAACGTCTGAATGAAGGACCGGTCAGCAGACCGGATAGCTTTCCCAAATGGCTGCCGATGATGTCGTCTACAATATCGTGTTTCCAGATGCGGGGACGTCAGGTCAGTGAGAATCACACGGCGTGTGTTGTGGAGAGTCGCGTCAAACCGCCGTGTCGTCTTGTTTCCAGGGAGACACTGGCGGGGGACCAAAGAGCCGGTGGTGATCCTGTTGGGCTGGGCTGGCTGCCGGGACAAGCACCTCTCCAAGTACAGCTGCATCTACAACGACAGGGTAAAAACCACGAGGTTTTAATTCATAATAATAATACATTATAGAAGGTTTTGCACACTGACGGTAATATTAATATTGGTAAATATGTAAGACGTCCAACAGTGAAAACTCACAATAAAAGAGACGTAAAATTTGAGTTTATGACGTCACACGAGGCTTAATAATCAGACTGAACTGCCTGCGTGACTAAATCAATCAATCTATCTATCAATAAAACTTTATTTATCTCAAAGTGAAATCAAAGGCAATATTAAAGCAATATCACACGAGAGGGAGTGCTATATCCGACCGAATCACACCAGTGCCGATATTCACCGATATAGCACCACCTCGAGTGTGATGGTGCTTTTATACAACAGTTCTCCAAACACTTTTGATTAGTTAGCAGTATTACACCACAAAAGGTTGTGATTCATTTGTTTATTTGCTGATCTGTTGGCTCCGCCAACACAAGTAGTTCCTCGACAACTCTGTTGCCAGGCAACGAACGGAAACATTTTCTGTTTACAAGCTTTGAACTTAACTGTTAGAATTCTGGTGTAGCGGAGTGATACACCTGTGAACAATCCCAGTGCTGTTATCTGTAAATATCAGCACTCATGGAAAGTCTCTCGTCCAATCAGATTACTCGACCGGAACTAACTGTTGTATAATAGAGTTTAACATACTTTCTGGACAAAAAAACCAAATTTATATGAGTCTGGAAATTATTATTTGAATTGTAAATAAACAAAAATAATGCTAATAAATCTAAATATCGATATGTATCTGTTTAAATCATTCCATTTGATTTAGAAACCCCCAAATCAGCAAGTGCAGCTTTCTGCTTCTGTTACCATAACAACAAGATGCAGCTGCTTGCTTCCTCTCAAAAATTGTTGTTTTTCTATTAATCACCGATTGACTTGGCACCAAAATAAATCTGTTGTCGTCCAGACCACTTAGATCTCCTGGTTAAAATCTACTCTGCTTCCGCAGACTCAGAACTAAAGATGGAGAAGCCGCTTAATTTTATTGTCATTTTGTTTCCCTCCCATTCTTCTCAGGGATGCGTCACCATCCGCTACACCGCTCCTCTGAAGACCGTCTTCATCTCCGAGACGTTTGGCTACAAGGAGCTGAGCAGCACTGCCCACAAGCTGCTGGAGATCCTCTACGACTACGAAGTGGAGAACAGCCCCGTGTTCTTCCACGTCTTCAGCAACGGCGGCTTCATGCTGTACCGCTACATCGTGGAGCTGCTGCACAACGACGAACAGTTCAGCTCACTGCGTGTGGTGGGCGCGGTGGTGGACAGCGCGCCAGGCAGCGGAAATGTCCGTGGTGCCCTGCGCGCCCTCACAGCCACGCTGGGGCCCAGGATCAGCCCCATTTTAAAGTACGTCCTTCTGACGGTTTTCGCTGTGAGCGTTTTCCTCCTGCGAATCGTGTTGTACCCTATGACAAAGTTCATCCATAAAAACCACTACGATGCCGTGCGAGATCGACCTCCTGCCTGGCCTCACCTTCTCCTGTACTCCACAGCGGACCAGGTGATCAGACACAGGGACATCGAGCTTTTTATGGAGACCGTGACAAGGAAGGGCGTCCCTGTGCACAGCTGCGATTTCACCTCCAGCGCCCATGTTTGTCATTTCCGTGATTTTCCCGACCAGTACACTCGCAAGTGTCGTGACTTCCTGGTGACTTGCATGAAGAACTCAGAAGGACCTGAGATAAAGAAAAGACAACTGGTTCAGAGTCAGTGAAACTTTACAACAACACCAGATTTAAAAAAAATATGAAGATACTATTACTAATGAGCCTTTTTATTTGCAGTGGTTTGAAAAAATCCAAGAAACTGTAATAAGTTATTTCCTTGATTTCTGCTTAATTTAAGTTTGAAGTCCCAGCGAAATATAGTTGAAGGTTCCACTCGTGCCCACTCAGAAAAACAGCATTTACACAAACATGTAAAACCTGATCTGACTGATTTTACTTTACTGCTGTTAAAATAGGACAACACTGATTATTACTAGTAAAAGTTTTGGATATATTTACAGAAAATTTGAATATTTTATGGAATTAACTTTAATGAGTAAATCCCAAAATTAATATTTATATCTGACTCAGAGAAGGGATTGGCATTGTGGGCTTCAACGTTTATGATCTTTTGTGGTATTTAGTGCAACTATGATAAACGTTCTGTCAAAGTAGTAAGCTGTATATTGCCAGTACACAGTTAATACTGCTTGAAATAGACAAGTTATCACAAAAACTACTTCAGTTGTAGTTAGTAGGGCCACTTTAGGCTAATCACTACATGATAGTTGCATTCAATCATATATTTATGGATGCTCTATTGGACCAACACTGAAAATGACTCTTTTTCATTCTTAACTGTAGACTTTCATTATTCCACAGTTGTGATTGATTTTGATACATTCTGCTTTGTCTTCCTCTTTCACTTTACTTCTTCCTGTGTTCTTACAAAACAAATAAAAAACAGAGCTACCCTGGATTTACACTGACGTGCGTCTCTCCTGCACGGTTCACTTCACCGCCATTCATAGACTCCATTTTCACTGCTTCACAGCATTGTGCCTCTTGCTGTTACTGTTGCTAAACGCCCTCTGCAGTCCTGTTATGGAATTGCGTTTGCCATTTTGTGCTCTGAGACTTTTCTATTATACTTTAATGTTTTTTTGTTTTTTTTATCAACATCATGGATTATGTCGAACAAGCATTGCAGCCATAGTTGTAGCCCTTATCCGTACATGGATACATATGTGTGCGAGTAGTTTTGAAGGTCTGACTTTTCGTTTTGTGACTTGCCCACTTGTGGATGTTGACTTTTTGCTGACTGGTTTTTCAGCACTTATGCATAACAGTTCCTTATTCTGTTTTTATTGGTAATGAAACATTTCATGAGAGGCTAAATGTGGGTTTTTAAACGCTGTAAAACATATGATGAATTAGATTCAGGTTCATATTGAATTTAAGAAATGACCTTTCCAGTGATATTCTAATTTATTGAGTCACATGTACTGATATTTTTTTTTTTATTGACTGCAGTTTTGTACATCATTAACAATCTTCTTAATTGATGCCACAAGCAGTTACTGTAAGATACACTGGAAAATGCACCCTAAAATCTTTCAGACTAATTTATTTCTGTGAAACGTGATGCACTGTGCATTAGTGGTAGTCGATCTGAGGTTTGTTTGTCTTATTTTGTTAAAGATATTGATTTCTTACTAAAATAGAGGTGCTTTTAATGAATGTGACCCGTCTGATTCACATGATTTCGTCCTTAGACTCGTCGCAACCTTAAAGAATAGTTTGTGTCCGAATCAAGTTAAGCCGACCTAATGTGCAGTTCAAATAAAGTGAGTCCGAAGGCAAAGCTCAGAGTCGAATGTATGTGAAGTACAACTAATATGTTCTCTAACTGATGTGCCTTCAATAAACCCGAATGCTCACAGTAAAATGTTTTAACCTCCTGATTTAAAAATATTTCTACTTTTTAAATATCAAATCTAGAAGAAAAATTGTCACAGGCAACTGGAAGAGAGTTGTTTCCAATATGGATATAGGAAAATTAACCACCTTTTAAAATGAAAGTAAACATGAAATCCTACCATATAGCAAGCAGACCAGTCAGAGTAGAGCAGGCACTCCGATTGTTTAGAGATATTTATTACTTGGTATACGGCTTCCTCTAGTGGGAATTTGTAGAAATTTCTCTTTTGAAGTCCCTTAAATTGTTTGACTTGGTTTCACTCTCTCTGGCTTTTTAAACCGTATTAATAATACTTTTAAATAAATCTAATAATGACAAGATCATGGCAAGCCTTTATAGAATTCTGTCTATTTTCTCCAACTGTATGACAAAAGTGCATCCCTTGAATTCAGCCACTTCACCTGCTCCCCTTTCATGAGACACTGAGGTGTGTGTGTGTGTGTGTGTGTGTGTGTGTGTGTGTGTGTGTGTGTCAGAAACAGCCCAGTGGCGACGACTGCTGAATGTCTGGTGCCTGTCAGATTTGACATTTGGAGGAACAAGCAGGTTGGCATTTGCCTCTGCTCCAGGTCTGGCACTGGTACTTCATGTATCATGAGGAGCAGCTCGGGGGGGAGCGAAGAGAGAGGAAAGTTTACATATCAGGGAGGACAGATGAACATAACCTACTGAACTGCACATGAGACGGGCTGAACTCTATTATTATTGTATGTGGCGTTAAATTTCTACTTGTTTTCAGCACTCTATCATCACAGCCACAAAAGGTGTTTTTTGTTGTTGTTTGTTTGTTGTCTCAGTTCATGGATGTAACCCAGTTCTGACTTTAAGGTGTGACCGTCTGCAGTCGTGTAATTTAGTTACTTCGGAGTGTTTAAATACAAATTTGTGTATCCCACTCAAAATAAACCTTTAAGATGTCTAAAACATAAGCGTTGATGTAAACCAGTACTTTGATGCATTTGTTTTTACTAATCATGTGAATCAAAATGCAAACTTCCACAATATAACAGATGTTTAATCATCAGTCAGATAAAATATGGACTTACAGTAAAGTTTACTGTATAAAAGATTCAACTGTCCTGTGTTATATTCCACTTTCACTAATAACTACACTGCTGTATGTAAGATCCATAGCTTAATCCATTGTCTTCCACTAATCAAAGATCAGGTAACCCAGACAAACAAGTTCATTCTGGAGTTCTAAGGGAATAGGGATACATTGTCCCTAATACAAATTCTGGGTGTCTCTTTCCAGTGTGAAACATCATGGAGACATCCAGAGCAAACCCCCAAAGCCCAGCTACAAAGACTGCTGAGAGGTAATGGCTCACACTCCTGTGTGCCTTAAAAAATCCTGATGAAGTCCAAAGACTTTGGAAAAAGAAATATTATGTGTTTGTTACAGAAATGTTAAACTTTTTTAAAGGAAATCTAACAAAGCTATAAAAGAAAAAGAGCACCGAACCCACATACAAACATGGCAGTGATAGTTTGATCGTCTCAGGTTTCTCCACAGGACACAGAGGGCCTGGCATGATTTACTCAACCATGAATTCTGCTCTATGACTTGTCCTAACATCACTTTGTGACACACTTGTTTATGCAGCAGCGAACCAAATCACACCAGCAAATTCTCCTATGAATTTGTCTGAGCCTTGTGTGTTTATGGATTTATTATTCCTTATCTGTTTTTTTACATGGAAAAGATTTACTTTTATTTATCAATTCAGAGACATTTTTAACAATCTATCATTTTTTGTTGAATTCAAATTCCAGAAATAATGAGCTCCCCAGGTTCATAGTGTTTTTCTAACACCAGTATGGATGGTGGTAACAAAGATCAGCTGGTTTTATGCACATAAATTGAACGTGAACACATGTACCTTTGTTGAAACTAAAAGTCTGTTTTTCACTAATTATAGTATAAAAAAAAAATTCCCATTGGTTTTAAGGCTTGCTCAGACTCAGATGCTCCTGAAGAGGGCAGCATTGGCTCACAGTTTCGACAGGTCAGGTCCTGGGCCTCAGCTGCACATTAGTGTGATAAAGGCTATATTCACATATCATTTATATATTCTTTGGGGATAAAAAAACAAACAAAACAAAAAAACACTGTAAAACCTTCCTTCTTGTATGTTTGGAGTGATTTAAAATACTGGGAAGAGCCCTTTTTTAACTGGTTGCCAACAAGACTTTTCCAGCTTTAAGTTTATCCTATTTTATAGTTTATCCAACTATTGTGGTTTTATAGGGGTTATAAAACCCTCTCACTGCCATTTCAAATTAAAACAAAGTATTTTTAGCTAAAGGCTGCAGAGAACATAAGAGAACAAAGAATAGATTGGTTTGTGCAGATGAGATCGCCGTACGGCTCCCTCTCCCCTTTAGAAACGCACTGAGAGAAGAAATTACAGCATGGAAGTTAATGAAGTCTCACAAGTTGATGAGGGGAAAATTGTGGGGAAGAGGGGTCAGCGCTTTCTCTTTAGCCTTTTCCCTCTTCTGCAGAAAATGGCCGCGGTCAAGATCCATACTTTTAGAGGACGCCTAGCTCTCCAGCGCAGAGATGGAGTGAGAGGGATGAGGGGGAGAGCACCAAGATTAATGGTATTAAGAGAGGGAACTTGGCAATGTGGTAACATATTGTCTGTGTTCTCATTTTGGGGCTTATAGTTTCATAGTCCTTGGCTGTGCGAGGCCACTTTTAGCTGTGATTTAGTGGATTCGAATAATCCGCGTGGCTTTTCATCATCACAAGACCGCCGAGCTTCCACAAAGACGAGTCCTATCAGGGCCACATTTGTCACAAAATACGATCGACATCTTTTAAACAGTTAAATCTTCCCCGCACTTCTTCATGGTTATCATGCAAAAGCAAAACAAACTGAACTTTGTCCTGGAATCATATTTATTCCCCTGTACAGTTTTCCCTTTAGGCTAATGTCAGTGCAAATTGAAGTGAAATGTTTTTTTGTTTTTTTTTATGTATGTACAGGTTGACATTTTTAGAGTCTAGCATGTGAATCCCATTTCTAGATCATTGGGGATGGATGTGCATTTTATCTGACGGGAGCATGCGCAGAGGTAGGCGTGCCCTCAGAGATATGATCTAATGGATAATCTCCGTGCCTGCCTCTCTGGTGATTTGGACTGGTTCCTTATAATGTTTGACATTTTGATTTTACGTCTGACATACTGTGATTTATGTGAACAAAGATTAAAGTGATGCATTCTCCTCTCTTTACACTCTGGTTTTCTGTTACAGATGTGGACAAAATTGTTGGCAACCTTGGTAAAGATGCAGGACAAGCCTTATATAAATGAATTTTTATTGCTGTGGGATATCTCCACTGTTCAGTAAGGGGGGGGGCGACAATGAAATAAACAGTGGCTCAACAATTTGTAACCGCAACAATACATTTAAAATAACCAAAACTAATGCTTTACAGCACTATCCTGCGTTACGATGGGTTTTGTTTATTTCACCACACAGTTAGATGGAGAATAAACTCCAAAGCTCATTGTTGGAGCACTGCAACACGCAGGTCTGTTGGCATCACTATGTCTCCATATTAACCAACTCTAGACAACTGTAAATGGGCCACGTGGGCAGTTGGCCTGGGTGACATCAGAAATAAGGGGTGGAGAAGCACCAGATTCAAAAAAGCAACTCATCTGTCCAACTATCGTGAACACCAGAAAACACTCCAGTTGGACCTAATTCTTGTGCTGTTGGGTATCTCAAATCCTTTTTTCTAATATAAATAATGAAAGGTCCTGCTGGGAATCTTAATGCCATCTTGGGCTATTTAAAAATAGCAAGACATTAAGACAAGCAAAAATTAAAGTCCAGGAATCTCCACCAGGATACAATACACAGTACGTCATTGGATCTTTTCATAAGGAAAATAAACTTAAAATATATAAATAAAACAACCCAACACAACAAAATAATTCCCTAGGCAAAATATCACCATCTTTAACCTCAATTGTCCCTACATTCTACAAAATCTCTAGAACAAGCTGAGGAGAAAGCTTAAGGGTGGATCCAGAGAGATAACAAAAAAAAAAAATCCTTTAAAAGATCCTTTTATGTCTTTATGTCCTCATAAAATGTCAAAACACTAAAACGCAGACATTTTTTTTCCTTTTCCTATAGGCAAAATTCAGTTTAGAAAAAATACATAAATGTACTAAATGTCTGAGTACTGGTGAAAAAATATATTCATACATAAAGCATTCTTTTATCATCATTAACGTTTTCCTATTATGTTTTAGTGTGCTGTTTTACCAGGCTTGTGATTGGATATGGGGCCATATGATTTAAAAAACAAACAAAAAACAAACAATTCTTTATAATATGCAATTCATGGAACTTTTGTGTTTAGGACAAATATATTAAAAATATTTAAAAAAACATGAAACATTAAAATAAAAAAACAATCATTTTTAAACTGTGTAAGAACAGAAACCAAAATTTGTAAATTCGTCAAACTTGGACTAAAATATTCCGTACCAATAAGTTGTCTAAAAGTTTAATTGTAAAAAAAAAAAAAAAATATTTAGCTTATCAAAGTTAGAGTTGATCTGTATTCCTCATCTAATGAGCTCAATGGAGCTCATCTTTACCAGTCACAACGTTTGCAGTGATCTGACTCTATTTTTTCAAATTCTCAAATCTTAGCTTTCGTATTAATTTGTTATTGTTCTCTTTTCCTACCAGCCATCAGATCTTTCCAGGTGTGTCCCGCTGCCTTTCCACGTGTCACACACTGTGCTGAAGCACCGCTTTTCCCTCCCTGCAAGACCAGCCTTGTGATCAGGTTGAGCAGAGAGCCAACGAGAAGTCACTCAAGTCAAGCTCTCTTCTCTCTAATGAGCAAAATTGTCCAGTAGAAGCCACACGAGGGACAGAATGGAGCCTCCCTTTACTCACACACACAAAGTAAATGGGTCCAGAGTGCCCACAAACACCTTCAATGGGATGAAACCAGAGGATTTCAACCAAAGTTCAATCTGCCTTTGAGCAACTTTAAACGGTCTCATAGTGTTTGGTCTGAAGATGATATGTGTGTGTGTGTATGTGTGCGTGTGTGCGTGTGTGAGTATAGAGTCTGAGAAGGGAATTGCCTTGTTGGACAAGACAGTGAGCCGCCGTGAAAATATCCCCTGGTCTATCTCAGTCCCTCAGCCCTCTACTTAAGACCAAAAGCAGCAAAAAAGCGATGGAATGTTAGATAACAAAAGGGGAAAAAAACAGACAAGGAGACACAGAGAGTGGAAGATGGAAAGTGAGAGGAACAGCAGTGTGGAAGCCCCCTCAGCATGTATGCTGCCTCTCTCCCATCGTTCGGTGTGGCAGGCCACCCCTTCTCCACCTATTCAAAGCGAGAGAGTGTGTGGTGGCGCGGGAGATGGTGCGCACGTGTGTTTCTTCATAGATGTCCTTGAACAGAACCCCCTCGGCTCTGCGGATCCCTGCTGCCACTGGAGAACATTTGACAAGCAGCAGGCTCTTGTTAGAGCGCTGTCAAATTAAAGGTGTGTGTGTAAGGCTGAGCACGTGTGAGGCCGTGGGTTTGTGTGAGTGTGTGCATGCCTTTCAGAGGCACTATTCAGAGCCCTGTCAAATTAAAACTACCAAACAAACTGTGCGTGTCACACAGACAGGCCAGGCCCTGCCTGTGATGGCAGCAGTAGGCTCAGGGCTGCTTTGTCTGTGTTCATGTGTGCATAAGTGTAAGGAAGAAAGACTTTTCAGCAGGCTTCCTTTCTTTGCTATATGTATATATATATATATATATATATATATATATATATATATATGTGTGTGTGTGTGTGTGTGCGTATGGTGTTAAATTAAACACACGTGTGCACAAATCTATCCTCTGCAAACTAAAAGGATCCTCCAGAACATCTTCTGTTATTATACGCCAGGCAAAAAGGGGCTTTAGGGGCGAGTAGTTTGGTTTTAATCCAGAAGCTAATAAATAAAAAAAACACCAAAAAAAAACAAGATAGTATATCAAATGATAAATGAATATTAAAACATAAGCATCTCCAGCAGGGAGGGGACCCGACACAGATGTATATGCAGGCGCTTTTTATCTATAGACTCTGCATCATTTATAGGATATCCAGCTGTGTGTGGCGTCAGTTGGGGCTTTGCACGGTCTCAGCATCTGCTAAATATCAGCAAAAAGCAAAGATTTTAATTATTATTATTTTTCCTTACCTATCAAATGTCTAAGCTTTTGGGGTTGGCATAGGATTGTCACATGAACAATAAATTCAATTTACATTTTGTCACTCTACACACCAATTTAATTTAATGCTCTTTATTGAGATTTTCTGATATCTAATTAATACTTTGTTTGACAACGTTTGCTACAATTACATCAGATTTGCTCAGATTTCATAGTGAACATGATTATATATATATTTTTTAAGCCTTATGTTATATTGGCATTGTTGCCATTCAGTCTCTATGTCACTGTTACTCCTGAGCCAGAGGCTTCCTCAGGTTCACTATAACACAGGCCACTGGAGGAGATAACTCCCACCCAAAGCCGTCAGCATTTACAGCTATTCGGGTAAAACTGGGAAATTTAAGTTACAGCATTTACTTTCCCATTTTCATTTGATTTTGGACTAAACTGGATGACTAAACTGGATGAATTAAACCTAATCAATGGTTTGTTTTTGGTGATAAGATAATATAAGCTAGGCTTATTGAACTTGAGCAGCAATCCCAAGGTGCTTAAAAATAATGAATAACGAGTTAAAGGTATAGGAGAGGACCTTTTCAGTAGAAAAAGTTCAATGGAAAATCCCATAGAAATCAACTCGTCGCGGAGTTTCTGCTAGACAGGTAATGTGCTTATACCTGCTCATTTAGAGAACACAAGTGTTGTAATCACTGCGCAGGGTCCGTCAGAAAACGCTAGCTGTGCAGCCTTTATGTGGAATCACTACCCAATGGCGTGATTATTTATCACTGATAATCATTAAGTACTGTCAAATCTTCTTGTACAAGCGTTTTCCTAAACAAATAACCTTCTGGTAGCTAATTCATTGCTGTAAAAGCAATCAATTCTTTAATAAGTCAGATGCGGCGCCAGATGCTGTGGTCCCGCAGATGTAAACAGACTGCATGTGCTGAGGACGTGCGCGCTCCCGATATCAGGGGGCGTTACTGGAGATGAGGTGGCGCATGCGCAGTATGGCGAAAATGAGAATGAGCTGAAGATCCTCTCCTATATCTTTAAAGAAAAAATATGTACGACTAATATAAAACATGTACAACAAAAGTCACACTAGGTGTAAATATGAACATGTCTCCACCTTCGTCCACTGGCTAATAATTGCTACATCAACATATTATCCTGGCTAGGCTATAGAACAGCTTCTGTGATTAATGCTATCAGCCTGCGTGTTAGTCTAGGCATGGGCAGCCATGTTTTGGTAGGTTTTGAGTTGTTCTTGGCTTTTCTTTTTTTTCTTTTTGATAGATGGGGAGGAAACTTTTGAAACTTTGGAATCTAATTTTGAAAAATGACCTTGCTTGAAACGTTTCTCCCTGACCTGTATGCTGTGTTGATTGTTCTTCATAATGCTTTTTTTTTGTTCATTAACGTTCTAGCAGACCTTCGCGGCATGGCTGGGTTTTTACTGAGGTTAGATAACACACATTTCCTATTGCCTGATTTACACTAAGGCAGTGTTAAAGTCCTCAGGCTATTTCTGAAAAACAACTATATTTTATATATAGATGCATATGTTAGACTAAGAATATCAAAGTTAAATTCTTGTTTCCTGTTTGAGATTGCTACCTGACAACATTAGGTAAACCTCAAGGAGTATGATTACTTTGTGAGGGATTATTATCATTAAGTCTTTGCATCTTTTGTGACAGTTAGTGGGGGCATACTGCAAATATGAATCTCTTTTTAAACTCACAATAGTGCAATCTTAATTATAAAAGGGTTGGAGAGTTAGTCAGGCACTTTAGCTCAGATGAGTCAAATAAATTGTATTGACAGGTGGTAGGCGGGTTCAGGCGATTTAGAGGTTTTGACAGAAAAACTGCACGGCTCCCATCTAGAGATGTATGATTAGCTCATCTCATCTGGAAGCAGGTTGTGACAAGATGCCAGCTCCAGTCAAGATTTTTTAGACATGTAAATTTTCACGTCTATGTCAGCTTTTCAAAGGTGTCAGCGAGAGGACCTCTGCCAGCCACATTTTATTGGTTCTGATCCAAACAAACAGACAATTAACAGGGGAATATTTTGCGAATTTCAGGAGTCCTTTTAGAGAACCCTACCAAATACAACCTGGACACAGTGAGTTATGCAGCATGTTCGCTTCTGTTGGTCTTGTACGCTATGACAGAAGAGTTCTAATTGTTGTATTCTATATTTCTTATTGATTTATTTTCCAATCTGAGTTGAAATATAACATATACCATAGTTTATTTCCTTGGTTTACTTTAATTTGTTTTCTTCTCATCCTTTTTGCAAGTTTTTTTTGTGTGTCACTGTTGTGTTGGTATTGTAGTTCATTCTTGTGTTCGGTTTTGGAAACTTTTGTTTCCCTGACAACTTATTCATTTTGACATTCAGTTTCTGACAGTTTTTTTATACTTAATTCTAACAGCTGAATGCAACACTTAATCACTCACCTGATTCTTATTTATGCAGTCATTCCCCACTGAAGAAATACTTCCTTATCTTTTTATCATTTGATCAGATTGTTCTAAGAAAGCTCCAACTAGATCGTCTGGTTACGTACTCTGGGTTTTGTCTTGTGCTCTTCACAGTTTTTAGTAAAAAAACTCTTTATTTGAATTACCTGCTTTTTCTCTGCGTTGTGCTTCCTACGAGATCAATTCATAACCCCTTTTTTAAAAACTCATTTGCTGTCCAGACCAGCACCTGGTCGTTATGGAAGACTTGCACAGATGATCAGTCTCTAACGCAAAATAAAGCTTTACTGAAACATAAACAGTAACATGCTTAATTCCTGGAGTCATAATGGGAAGATGGTAGTCAGGAGTTGGCTTCTGGTGACTTCTAAGTCAAGATAATATCACAAAGCCAGGATGCCTGTTATGAAACTTTTACATACCGGAATTAGTGGTCAATTTTTGTGCCATTTGTGTCCATGTGTGCATTTATACACTAACAGCCCGAGTATGAAGTCAGAGCATAAAGAAAAAAATATATTTTCCTCCATTTACGAAATGTTATAATTTATACAGATACTAGAATACTAATACCTTTAGAAGCTTTTTTTTTACACTTTCAATTATCTTGTTGCAGGAAAGCCGATTCATCTTAAAGAGTGATGAGGGGAGGTTGGTCTCTATGCAAAACGCATTAAAGCTAAATGAGGAGTCTATTAGTCAAATCTGCCTGATAATCCGTTTGCAGAAGGACCCTGGCTGCTAACTAAGTAGATTAAGATATGTCACTGCCACTGTGATCAGGATCACAATACCACAGGCAGAGTTTTTGCTGTCAAAGAAATGCATGCGCCCACAGAATACAACTTAACTCAATGCAGGTTACAATGGGTTTGTTCCCATATGAACAAAGTGGTGATCAATTAACCCCTCCTGCACTGAAACATACCACCTTGGAAGTGTACACTAGTTTACACCCCTGGCACTTATCTGCATACAGTGTCTCCTTGCCAGCTCACTTCATAGAATTAATTCTCTCCACTCCGCCCACTCTGTTGTGCACATGTGTGAGGAATGCACTGGGGACTGATGAGGAGGCCGTGTTTGTACAAACGCGGACAATTCATCATGGCTTCATTAACAGTCGAGATGCTATCTCCCTCTCGCCGGCACACTCTTTGCTTGAAAGCCCCGCAGTGATAATTACAAATAATTTATTCTTACCGGTTAATTAACCAATATTCTTTGCACACAGAGTCCTGAAAGTGCCGAAAACATCTTATGTATGTAACTACACCAAGATTTGCCATTCCTGCAATAATTGCTTCAACTGTTTTTCCGCCACTTAGAAGGTGCTGGGTTTTTTCCCTCATAGTTGGTCTCTAAGATGACCCTGATGTTGAGAAAATTCAATAAAAGTGCAGAGTAAGGGTCAGATCATCCTGTTCAAAATTAATAGTAGCTCTTTAAAGACAAATAATTTGTTAGACCTAAAACAATCAGAAGAGGTGTAAAGCTCAGCCAGGCGCAAAGATCGTAGGTTAATTTTACCAAACGCATCCCACTTAAATCACCAAGGCAAGCAAAAGCTTATTTCAGTTGATATTGTTATGCTTGATTGTCTTTTTGTTTTTGATAGACTTACTTTTCCTAGTTGAACACATAGAAGAACCCACCTGAAATGACCTACAGGATAGCAGAAAAGAGTCTAAAGCAGCATCTCTGAACAAAAACCTTAGAACTGTTTGAAAAATGTCTAAAAGAAATTGGGAGCCAGTGTTGTGAATTTGTTTTAAGTTTCTGCTCCTTGATAACCTGTTTAGAAATGTTCATCACTGTTTGTTTGCTTGTATATAAAATCCTTAAAAAATAACCAAAAAAATGTATTTTAAATAATCAAGAGTGGGAGGAGGAATTACATTTTTTATTCTATATATTCATTTCTCCTACATGATTCATGTATTACGTGTATACTGCATATTTAAAACATACATAAATTTACCAGTAAACTCATCTGCATAGTTTGTAAATGTATTTACAAGACCAAGGACAGTAATCATATATGTAAATTTGAAATAAAACAATAATAATTAAAGTCCATTCAGTGATAGACAGATGTTTTATTTTTCCTTCCATCCATCCATCCATCCATCCATCCATCCATCCATCCATCCATCCGTCCGTCCATCCATCCATCCATCCATCCATCAATCCATCCAATACCCAACCCGTTTATCCTTGTGGGGTCTCCTGGTGCCTATCTCTAGGTTACAATGGGCGAGCGGCAGGGGTACAACCTGGACAGGATGTCAGTCCATCACAGGTATTCTTTTTCCAATAGTGTAGTATATACATTTTTTTTTTTATAATTACATTTTAATCATTCACATAAATTAATATAAACATTCCAGTTTATAAATTATTGGTACTGCTCTTTTTAGTATTTCTATTAATGCCCGTAGTGCAGTTTTATAATTATTGTCCCATTAAATTAAATAAGGTTTAGTTTGTAAACAGCAGAGTATAGACAGTTCTTTTTGTTCAATGACTGACTTAGCTCTAGTTAATATAGAGCTATTTCTGTGAACATAAAAAGCTTTTGAGATTTATTTAAACTTCTCTGTTAAATGATGGATCAACATAGAGCACCAAACAGATAGGAAAAATTTGTTTTAGATTTTCTGTAAACTATTGCAGCAATGATATACCTGTGACCAAACTGATGCGTTTACTCCTATTTATATATGGTAAAACAGTCCTGCTGTAAGTTACCTACACACATTTCAATCTATTTAAAGCTGCTGGTATAATTCTGGCTTAATATTTGTCCACTCAATTTAGCAGGTTTGTAAGAGTTTATTTAAATTTGTCCAAGTATTTTTTAAAGCTTTATAAAAATGTCCCTTTTTATTTCAGAACCAGTTTGGAGATTTTAGATTAGAACACTCAAATAAAATTGTTTTTCAGCCATCTAGAGAGGCCCTCAGGATGATGCTACCACCATCATGCTTACCAACAGTCAGAAAATAGCTCACCAACCTTCCACATGGGCAGCTGTAAATTTTAGCCAATTGTGATGTGGGTTAGTTTAAATTAGGGTCTTCTATAATTGTTGGTCATCAACCACTACTCCATTGTTTGCAATATATAGGCTGGAAATGCTGGTATTATATAAATCCCCAATGTTCGTGGCTTTCTTTTTGCCGTATTATTAGTAACTAACAGTTTTTAGTTTTTTGTGGGAATGTGACACAGTTGAAAAATATTCTTATTGTCTTTTAAAGCCACAAGCAATTACCTAGAATAAGTTATTCCAGTCAGGACTTGCCCTGTTGGTGTGAAGCTGAGGTGTAGACAGTTGAAGGCCCGGGGCAGACATCAATGTCCACATCGCTTCAGACCTCGGAGCTGGTTGACCTGTGCAGGGCCTGTCTTGTTTCCAGCGGCCGTTTGTTACTAATTAATGGACTGGAGCCCATTCTCCATCGCTGAGTGCAACACAAACTGCATGCATTAAACATGACCCTGCCACCCCAAGGAAGACAAAAAAGGTGGAGGCAGAGTTGTCAGGGGGACAACTGAGGAGCAGCGAGCACCTGGAACATTTCCGACTAGACGGGAAAACATTCCGTTCAAGGGAAGCTTCATTTGGCGTTAAAAGGCAGAAATGTAAATAACAGAAAGGCCATTTTTTTACTCTTATATGTTTGTACTATACTGCTAGAACCCTAATTGTTTGCTCTAGGATACCTCAGAGAACATTAAAGTGCTAAAAGCAGCTGGGGAGGCAGTCAGCCGTAAAGCCATTCTCAGCTTTCTATCACAACTGTTGTATGTGGTTTATCTGACATGAAAACACTTAGTGTAGCTAAAAAGAGCCTTCCAAAAGACTCGTCCTTCAGGATGGAAAGCGTCCTTGGTGGCAGTAACAACACACACGCATAAACACACAGAGGCACACAGTTTAACACACATTAATGCATAAATTGTCATTATCTGAGCTGCTACCAATGGCAGGAGCGCCCTCACCAAGATCACTTCGGCTGACAAAAGTTAATTTGCACTAATGATGTTTTACTCCTCTCATTACCTTATATCATCTCCTTTCTTTCTCCACCCTCCCCACTTGAAGCAAAGAGAGAGAGAGAGGGGAAAAAAGAAAGAGATGCAAATAGAAAGGTGCGGAAAGAGCCATGTCCAAAGAGGACCAGGGAGAGAAAGAGCCAAACTAGAATTAGTAAACCACAGTGAGCTACACAGTGCTAAAGAAGCAGTCAGCAGTTTGTAATTGTGAACAGTTGTCTCCTAAACAGCTCTTCTCCCACCTACTGTTAAATATTGTACACTCTTCTTTAATTTTCAAAGCTACTCGAGTTTGCTCTTGATGGAGGCCATGCCTGCTCCTAAGTGTCTTAACTGTACTGCCTGCCACAATTATATTTATGTTATTGGCTTAAGTGGTGGACTTTGTAATGATAACAGAGTCTAAGCCTAACAAGCGCAGAGTGTTTCGTGTGTAAATTACCTTTTTAATATCCAAGTTTGAGTATTATGGTTTTTATGAGGGGATTCAAGTAATGACTGTTGGTTGTGTTTTGCCAAACTTCGTCCATTTTACGGTTGTTATCTATATGTTAGCCTTTTGTGTAGGAAGGGATGTGAGTGCTTGCTTTTCAATTTGGTTGGCCTCATTCATTTTCAGTAGCAGTGTGTACAGACACATTTTTAGTATTTTAGTTATATATATATATATATATATATATATATGTGTATATTTATGTATCTTTTAGTTACATAAATATACATACTGAATAATTATGGTATCTTTGAACTGTTTTGAAACGGGCACATACATATATAATTGCTTTGTAAGCTCTTGATAAATAGCAACGTCTAAGATTATTAGAGGCAAAGCTGAGGATGCAATTAAGATAATGCCAAAAACACGTTTTACTAGCAGACATAATGATAGAAAATTAAAATAAATCAGGAAAGATGACAGAGAACTGCAAATTGTGACAAATCAGGTTCATTCTTCAATATAAGTCCCAGATGGATGAATGTACTACGTTCTTCTGTTTGAAGATTTATATTCAAGCAAAAATACCATACGGATGTCCAACCAACATAATCTTCAGAAAGGACTTAGGTTCTGCAAAAATAAAAGCCACAGAGCCTGGGAAGATCCAGCATGAAGCTGGTAAGAGAGTGTTGATAACCATGATGAAACATTCCATTAAAGGCATGAACTGAAAATCCACTCGCTGAGGAAGAAGCCATTACTCTAACATCAACATAAAAAGTCAGATTAAATTTTGGATGGAAAAATCCAATAATTTGAAAGGGATTTATTTTGTACAAAATTAAAGTGAGGTTTTTGGCTATAACATTATAACATTAATATTAAATCTTGACGATGCAAGTGAGCCTCGAAGTCTGAGCACTCTGCCAGAAAGCTGCAGGAGGGTTTGTGCAATACACAAAACAGAGGATATCATATTTATCACATAGAAATTTTAAAGGAATGCTTCAAGACATAAGGCAGAAATGTATAGTTTGACTTGCACACAGTCACTGACGTTACCATCAAACTAGTGAGAAAGTGGCTGAAGGACAATGTGGTCAAAAGTTTGGATTGGTGATTACATAGCCCTAAACTCTGACTTTCCATATCTGCAGAACCCTGAATGTCGATATCTACCATCCTACAACCTCTTGATGCATCCCTTCTCCAACAGTTCATTATCAAGAGATATGTGACCAGCTGATTAAAGAATTTAGCCATTTCATTTAGGTCTGTTGGAAGGAGAATGCATTAAATGTTGTGGAATAGTAGAATTAAATCAAGGCACCCATAGTTTACAGGTTCAGAAAATAATGTTTGCAATTAGTTTTTTAAAGATCTTTTGCTCTCGGCCACTCTTAGACTAAACATTTTGCTTACACCTTCAGGATCAACTAATCTATATCTACACTAGATAAAGATGGAAAGAGAGTTCTAAAAGATGAATGACTGTCATTGCTTATAACTCTTTAATAACACCGCACGTAGACTTAACCCCCCCCCC
>JAVLVB010001217.1:1695096-1713019 GCA_032876305.1 Orestias chungarensis | reverse complement strand
ATATATATATATATATATATATATATATATATATATATATATATATATATATATATAGAACACACTAGGTGGTATCGCACCTGCCTTTATTGATGCTATCGGCAGCCTAACTGAGCTTTGAAGTAAAATGCCTGTTTGTGGTGTTTATTTCTTTTCCTGTGCTTTTTCCTTTTGGATATTTGTCAATGTGAATGTCACAGCACATTGTGAAGGTGTAATCTTCCACTATTACTCTGGGTTGTCAAGGCTTTGATGTTGTCCGCGATAACCTGAATTTCATTGAAAGGTTTGTTTTTTTTTGTGGTTTTTCAGGTGAAGAAAACTTCCGGATTTCGACCAGTGAAAGACCATTGCAAATTCTTTTTTTTGTTTCAGAAAACATTACTCTTTTCTGTATACAGCTGACAAAAAGGCAGATTTAATATATTTAATATGTCCACAGTTTGCTCTTTTAGTGGACAACAACAATGCTTTGTCAAATTATAATTACCTTATCCATGTATTAATTTTTTCCACACAAAGTACCTTAAACTAACAGACTAGGGAAGCAGCCAAAAGAGCCATTAACAAAAATATGGAAGATGTTCTGCTTAAAATAACAAGGTAAATGAACCTTTCTGCATGCATACAAACATATCAAAAAGCTAATGCTGTACATTGTCCTTATTGTAAAACATTGCGGTTGGGGTATCATGCAGTAGAGATTCTCTTCTTTCTACAACACCAAAAGACAACTGAACAATAGTACTTTCTATCAGCAGGTCTTGCTTCTGTGTCTTTATGTGTGTTTTTTTGTGTATGCGTATGTGTGGGTCAACTCCGGTCTCTCTTCACAGCAGATGCTCTTGGTAGGAGAGCTGTCATCTGTTTTACAAGGTGCCCATTAAGGAGCTAGCATGCATAGAGCTGATTGAATGCAGTGCTGTATGTGCTTTAGTTAGTCTGTCAGAGAAATGTGTGTATGCACTTCCATAGACAACTTTACCTTTGTATGTTTGTTTGTGTGTGTGTGTGTGTGTGTGTGTGTGTGTGTGTGTGTGTGTGTGTGTGTGTGTGTGTGTGTGTGTGTGCCAAAACAATCAAAGGAAAAGTGAGGAAATTTGCCTGCAAGAGTGTGCTTGTATGCGCTTGTGTGGGGGTGAGAATTTGAATGCACTGTTGTACAAATGTACATAGTCTGCAGAGTGTGTGTCATGGTTAATGTTGATTATGTCGGGGCACAGCGAGGTGCTGACAGTGGCACGTCTGCTGAATGACGGAGATGATGTTAACAAGCACAGGGAGGCGGTCACCACCCCTCTGTTTACAATATGTGCTAAAGCTGTCGAGACCATAACTACCACACACCGATTGTGTGTGAGTGTGTGCATGTTATGTGTGCATATATGTGTGTGCATGTACTAAAGCCTCCTCGTCCTGTACCTCTTTGTTCTCTTATTCTTAATCTCTGAGGTTTTCCAGAGCCGGTTTCTTCAGCTGAGAGGGACAGTAAAGCAGAAGCCTTTCCACTGAAGATGTCTACAAGAATGCACACAGCCAAACAAGACACGTCATGTAACGTAACCTCTAAGAATCTTGATCAACAAGCTTATTTATTTACAGCTTATTCCACCTTACTGCAATTGGGATTTTAGTGTTTTGCTTAAAGGTGTGTTGATGTAATACAACCCAACCAATTTATCAAAATATTAGCATAATGGGGTGCAATTCTGGCTTGTCTTTCCTTCTATTTTTTGCAACTTCAGAAGTTGTTAATCAATGTGAAACAGCAAGATTCAAGGTCCTTAATGGGTCCAAGTTAAAAGCTTGGCTCTTGTAAAGCACCAGAAGTTAAAAGCTTACACAGAGTTATCATAATAGGCCACGCTCAGCGTCAGCCAAGTCGTCTTTTTGAAGCAGGCCTAATTTCCCATGATGATGATGATGATCAGTCGGACAACATGCTCCGAAACAATTAATGCTGGGCGCTGAAGTGGACACTTTTCCCTAGTCAGCCATTGAGGGCCAGGGCATAAATAGGTCCCCTTGTCAGGAATTGCCAAGCGACAGCTAATGATTCTCATTAATATGCAAAATAGCAGCCATATTTCTCTCCTGTGTGTCTAAGTATGTGTGTGTCTTTCCGCATTTTGCATGCTTGTTCTGGCCAGTGCAAAAGTGACCAGCTCAAGAAAATTTCTAATTGCAAGTCAATTATGTCATTGAGCCCATTTAGCTGTTCATTTGTATGCAAATGTGAAGTGAGGATAGAGAAGCTGGCATCCTACAACATGGAGGGCAGAAATACTGAACACTGACCCCCACACATAGCTTTAGGACTCTGCATGATACTTATTCCTTGACAGTAAGACATCTAAAATATAAGGTATTTTTTTACAGTACCTTATCTGCCTCAATATATCTTAAGTTTAAATGGAAATGCTAAACTCCAACAACAGTACTGAATGTTCTCCATATCAAGAGCTAGTTTCAACTACGTAAAGCTAACCTAAAGACTTTACACCCAGACAAGCCTAACCAAATAATTAATAATAATAACTACACCCTGATTTTTTTTTTTTTTTTACATTCACACTAATTGTATTCAATTATTGTTTTTTTTCCTGTCATACAGATGGAAAAATTGATGTTTCTAGACAATTAGTCATAATTACATTGGATGCGGTTAGTACTCTAATCACTTGACGTTAGTAAAGTGTTTTTAAATCCATTGTTGGTAAGCAGTACATACAAATTAACATGCAACTTATCTGCATGAAGACCAGAAGCAGTATGAGGCAAATCAAAGACAATAGTCCACTAGGGAGTCAACTGTTTTGCAGGGTAGGGTATAATACTTTGAGCAGTTGTGGATTACCATTTTTAGGAGGAGAAGTCTGGCTTTTGTGTTTGCCATGCCACTTTAGATCACAGATAGATGTTACAATTACCGTTTGGTAGTTTGACTAAGAGGAGACCCCTGGAAGAAGCCAGGATCTGCTGGGAAGACAGACAATATATCTTCAATTTTGTTTATTTATTTAAATAGTGCTAGATCACAACTCAGCTCAAGGTACTTATCATTTGTTTAAAAAAGAGTTTAATCTAAGGAAAACCAGAATTGTATCACTGGCGTGCAGCATTCACTCCTCTTGGACCAGCTTACCAAGACAGTAAGACAATTCCTTGTGTTGTTTCGTTGACTTTAAAGCAACACTAAGTAACTTTCCAACTTTCACAAAATATTTTCATAACTTTTGTGATTATACGTCGACTTACAGTTCGTTGCATGAAACCTCTGTCATGCCCCAATGTTGCACTTTCACCGGCTTTAAAAAACTTTGAGGAAGGTGGCAAGAATCCTGCCACATAAAACAACTACAAATGTGCTCACTGCTTTATGGCATACGTCACTTCCCCCGTTTCTTATTTTCAACATCATCATACGACATTGTTTCACCACAGTTAGATTCATCACCTCATCACTATTCATCCTTCACACAGACACTGGAAACAGAAATGTACTTCAATCCAACTGCAGGCGACCGGGAGATCAGGATTTTACGACGCTATTCGCTGGTCCTCATGGAAAATGCAGTTTTCATTCAGGCAAAACAGTACTGCTTTTGTCCACAGTGGCGCCAATATCGACCAAAACTGAAACTTCTTTAGTGTTATTTTAAGGCAATCCCTCAAAGGGATTGGTCTGAGATTAATTAATAAAACAAAATTAAAATTTTTTTTACTCTTCCATCTCACCCAGTAGTTTGAGGAACTTGAAAATTTGAATATTTAGAAGCAGTTAACTCATTAGAATTTACATAATCCTCTTGATGTAACCAAGTTCCTATGAGGAAAAATAAATCAATTTTGATTATCATATATCAAGTCTTTAACCAACACAGTCTTTAAAGAGAGAGGGGGGGTCTCATGTTTAGTAAATCACATTTTATGGTTTTATTTTTCTGCTCAGAAAGAGTTGTATTTAATTGCTTGAGGATTATCAGCGTTTGTTCCTTTTAGGTAAAGCTTAAATCATTTTATTTTGGTCATGGACAAGAAAACTCTCAATAGGACAATGGGTGTGTAAACAACACAGAAGGTGCATGGAGGTTTGTTAAACTGCAACTCTGCCTCCTGGTATGGACCCTGATTTATCAACATTTTTTGAGTCTAATAAATCCAGTCAAATTTCTACAAAGAAGAAGTGCTCCGTCTAAAGTGGGATGAATGCTGTTTCTGTGGATCCAACAAGTTTCTATTCTCTTCTAGCCTTTTGAATTATCAGAAACATGTGGTGAGAGTTCCCGGATAGAGGCACCATTCTAGTCATATTGGCTAATTACACTGTGACTTACTTATAGTAAAAGAAAGAAAGCACTGCAATCTATTCACGCACTGATATGCAGATCTTGCATGTGGATGGGAGCATCTGCAATTCAATTTTAACCCTCTGATTTTCACATGACTTCTCTTGCAACTGAACCAAACCTACTTGTAGTATTGCTATATCCAAACCTCTCAGGATAGTCCAGGAATAAATGTAGAAACGTAGCTTACATTTTTATTTTTTTATCATACAAGACAAAGAACTTTAGTTATTAAGCATAGAAAAGGTTATAGCGACTAAACTTCCTGTTTTTTTTAATGGTTGTCAAGTTGTTTCCCCTTAATGTTGTGAGATCCGGTGTTTTTACAAATATTTGGCTTAGTTTAAGTATGTGATTTAATTGTTTACTTAACGTGTACTATTAAAATTATTGTTGAACATCAGTATATGGCAGTAAAATATCTTCATCAATGTCAACTAACTTGTATTAGAGGAGAAGGATGTGGGCCAGCTCTAATCCATTTGTTTTTCTTTTTTAAAAAGAGCAAAACTTAAAGGTTTCACCAGCTCGCAGGGATGCAGTGGGCTAAAGTTATAAAACACGGAGCTCATCACTTAATCAAACTGCATTCATGAAAATATGTCCCTGTGGTTAAGAGAAGGTGGCCAGCCCCAGTAAATGATTTCCAGATCTATCATCCTGCTGTGATCTCATCCGATCTGCTCTCCTGTTGATTACTGAGCTGAGGTGTGAATCCATTAATGTGGAGAGATAACAGAGAAGTGGAGGACAACCGGAGACATTAGAACAGTGTTAAAAAATGAATAAACATATCCATACATGTCCACTGCACTGTTTATTTCCAACTTTGCCAACCTTTCTATATGACGCTAACCTGTTGTGAACTAGTGGCTGTTTGATTATGTGTGCTTTTACTGTTGTCAATTTTTCAATAGAAGTAGAGCATCCTGGTGACATTGGGCAGTCATTACACGAGCTTTCCGCAGTTAATGAACGACTCGTCCTCAGCATTCCAGCTAAATTAATTATCACTGGACTTGATGATGCAGATTAATAATCGGTTTGTGACATAGATATTTCACATGATTAATGTGCATATTGATTAAGAAGGGAAGGCGATGGTGATGTGTGGAAGGAAAAGTGCGCATACTACCATCAGACATACAGGAAGTCAATGATCGGTCTGCAAAAAGACTGATTGGAACAGCAGAAAGAAATCACTAAGGGCTAACTTAATCAAAGTTGCGGTTTCTGTCTTCTCTCTTATGTACTCCTTTTTTGACAATGATTTTACAGCATCGCTTAAAATGTCATCTTGCAGTACGCTTTGATTAATCAAGTCATCTCGCAGTGGTTTTCGTGCGAGATGACTTGATTAATCTGTTGATCTGAAAACCAACTGCAATAAAACAGTCAAGTGTTTTAACAGAAGTTTTCTTGGTCATCAAGTTCATCAGAGACCCCCTACTTTGTGTCTCTCTCAGCTCAGCGGCAGGCAGCGGCCATATCCTCAGAGCAAGTTTGTTTTAGTTTCCCTGACGATGTCGACATGTTAAGATGTTCATGATAATAATAAACTGGTATATAAATCAGGGACAATCCAACCTTCTGTTTTTATCTTTCTGTATTATTCCCAGCAGAGATGAGGTTCCATTCCTTAAGCTAAGATTCATTGCTGTAGATCAGTTATGTAAAGGGTGTATGGACTAAGCAACTTGATGAATGTAGTTTAGAATTTTTTTATATATAACATATAACATGAGCGTCAATTACTAAAAATAACAGTCATATGTAAGAAAAGGCTGAACCTTGTTCTTGTCATTGTATATACAACATGCAGGTTGGCCTTAATATTTTTTTAGGTATTAATATGGACAGGGGTGAGCCTTACCACTTTAGCGCCCTAGCTGAGATTTTGTTTCGGTCCTCCCCCTTTGGGTCTGGCAATCAGTTTACCAATTCACATAAACTTTCACTGTAATGCCTTTTAAGTTTTGTTTTAGTTGTTGTTGTTTTTTTTTGCTTAGAAAAACATATAAACTGTAACACAAATGAAGAATAAAATGACAATATTCTAACATAATTAGCCAGAAGATATGGCCAGTTAACAGGATCATTGGGTGTAGCGTTTATTTCTGAGTCAAGACATAGCTGCGGCAAAGTGGAGGAAACATTTACAAAAGGTCCAAGGGAGAATTGAATTGTTGTGATAATGCATCTGAAGTGAGAGAGAGGCATATGATTCCAGAAATAAAAGTAAAAGCATAAGAAATGTGTTATGTTCACAATAATGGATCTATGAAATACACAGGTTTAGATCAGGTTTATATTTTCCCAGAGAATAGCAGAAGTCATCGAAGCAATGCCCCTTCTTACAGTACTTTAATCAACAATCAATGAGGAGGCCTTAATATTAGCTGACTGAGTTTTTTTATTTTTTTCCAGCACGATTGGATGAGATCTAAAGCAAACAAGAGTGAAGGTCAGTATTGGGTATTTGTTACAAAGTAACCGTTTTTACTTTATTCTCTTAATTTCTTTCTCTCCGATATTTATAGTGTGGTTTTTTTTTGTATAATTGCAGTATTTCAGTTTTCAGCCATAGTTTCAAAAAAAATTTCAGGGTGTGAATCAAATTAGCATCAAAACATTTCTGATTGTGGACCAGATTTTCTTTTACATGAAAATAAAGTGTTCCTCCACGTAGTCTTAATAAAAAACTTTGCAATGCAGCTAAATTAGCTCAAAAATCTTTTTTCATTAGGAATTATATTGATATACTGAGTCTGTATTTTTCTTGCCCCTCTTGATAGCTTTCCAGGATCTCTTTGCCCCTTTACTGCCTATGCTGAATGCTGGCCAGATAAACAAAGATAAACCAAGTGTTTGTTCTGAAATTTATAGATAATTAAGATAATAACAGACCCCTACTTTGCATTACCCTAATGTGATTTTAAGCCACTTTTTAAAAATGTTTATATCATTCTTCCCTCCACATGTAAAATAAATCAAATTAATACATTTACATGTAAATGAGGGTAAACCCCCCCAAAAAATATGACTTTCATGATTTTATCTCCTATTTTCTCTGTTGGTATTCTGAGCCTCTAGAGTTGACTCTTGGTAGAGACATGTTAATGGTCCTCCACTGAGTTTAGATTCAATGCTATTGATCAGCCATGTACTGGATATATAGATCCAGCGAGTTTATAGATAACTCATTCATTATGGTAGATCTTTATCCATGTCCATAGATTTACTGTGTGAGGCTATAGATTAAGTGAAGACATGGGTAGAGCACCCTATCTTTATGTTTTGCATTGATATGAATAAGCTGCTTATATGGGATATATATATTTTTTTTCCTCTTTCAGGTGTTAGACAATGAGAGGCATCTACAGTTTCCCTTCTCTGAGAACTGGAATAAAGACATATGCAATAGTGCAATAAATAAATAAATCTCCTTTTCTAATCTGGCAACAAATAAGACACTTTAAAAGGAAATCTGGGGATGTATAACCAGAAAAAAACTAGATAACAACATAAAAAGCTGTAATACATTCCTAACATCCCATTTGGTTGAATAGATGGATTTAAAACCGTAAAACCGAAATACCTTTATCCCAAAGGATTGGCTTTCACAATTCTAAAATTGTAAAACTGTAATGCATCATAGTCACAAATAGATTAGAGGAAAATAAATATTTACACTTTGTTGTTGTGTTGAAGACTACGGACTTGATATGATGTCCAGTCTAAAGTTATAATAACATTCGCAAGTCTTTGCCGTTCCCACTGCTATTTAATCAGCAATTCACCAACCCTTCTCCTTTTTTTAATTTACACACACACACACACACACTCACACACAAAAGAGCCTTCACTGATGTATCTATCCAGACGTCACCCAGCAGCCATCGTCATCATAGCATCTGTGGAGATGATAAAGTGATGCAGAGGTTCGTTTCAACAGAGAGACTGAGCTGAGGCCTCCCTCGCAGATTAAAGAAAGCCATGGTTTCCGCAGGGACAATGCGGAGGAATTACCATATGAATATGACCACAGCACCCCGGCCTCTTAAGACCATCAATCTCCCCGTGCGAGTGCCGTGATGCCAGATAACCCCCCGGATATCCCCTCTTAACCTCAATTTCTCAGGATGTATTAAGAGAGGGTTGGTGCAGAGCGGTAAGGAAGGCGAGTTGGGATAGGAGGACAGGGGCCTTGTATTGGATCGGTAGATGCTCCCCACTTTGCTTTGCCTCCACCCAACCCTGAAACATGTTATAACGCAATTAATCTTGTCCCGGAGGAGAAAATATGGCAGCTAAGTGAATTTTACATGAAGATCCTCCCTCCATTCTTCTTTATAACAACATCCATCAGTGGAAAGATTTGTGCAATGCAGCAGGAGGGAGATTCATTTAAAAATATGTATTAATGTGTCAAAGTTGTGGTGATCTGTTGAGATGTCAACAATGCCTCCGCAGAGGTTCCACCACAGGGAGGGAAATTGTTTCTAAACTTTTGCACCGTATTAGGAAGTTCAAAAAAGCTAATGGTACGGACAGAGAGAAGGCCTCTAGAAGTCTAAAACACGCAGGAGATTTGCTATTGAGGACCAGGGCTGAGGGCACCGTTATTGCATTTCACATCAAGTAAAGCTTTACCGCAGCCCCTACCCTCCAATATATACATTCGTCTCATCGGAAAAACATTGAAACGCGTCTTCAAAGGGCGCCTGAGCATTTATTAATTTTTTAAAAAATAAATTCCAATACACACTTTATGCCAACAGCCAACACTGCAAACATTGAACCTGGGAGTTTAAACAGCAGAAAAGGTGGGTAAACCTGGAGGCAGATACAAGTCTTATATTGGTGTGTATACATGCTAACGACCACCAAAAACATATTATAGGAATTCCTCACTGTGTCCTGGTGGTGGTGTACTTTTCATTATGACAAGATGATTTGAAGTTATTGGTTCCAAACCTTTTGGGTCGTTAAGGGTGTCCATGGTCAGTGGGCGACTGTTGACTATTGCAGCTGCTTCATACAGAAAAGTTCGGAGTGAAGAGTCTGTGAGCCGTCCTTCACTGAGAGCAAGAGTTGCGTTGAGAACGTTTCTTACAGTCCGTATTTGCCACTCCCATACTCCACCTGCGTCACTTGCATGAGGTGTGTTGAGAACAAAATCACACTGTTTTTAAGCAAGAAAGGATGTCAGCTTGTCAGTGTCTATTTCCTCTAGTGCAGCATTCATTTCATTTTTGGCACCAACAAAGTTAGTACCCTGATCACATTTTATTTGTCTGACAGAGCCTCTCAAATCGATGAAACATCTTAGTCCATTAATGAATGTTTCCGTAGACAGGTCCTCTAACATCTCTACATGTACAGCTCGTGAAAAGAAACATGTAAAGAGAAAACCGTACCTTTTGTTTTCTGTCCTCGCTTGTTTGGGGAGGAATGGGCCAAAAACGTCCATTCCACAGTATGTGAAAGGTGGAGAATGTTCAATCCTTTCTATGGGGAGATCTCTCACTTTTTGTCCTTCAACTGGTCTCCTCAATCTCCGACAAAACACACACTGACGAATGAAGGATCAAACTGTTTGACTTAGATTTGGGATCCATTATCCACTTGAGCGTATTTCATTCATTGTGAAGCCTTTTCCTTGATGATTGACTTTTTCATGACAATAAGCGATTATAAGTCTGGTGATGTGATGATCTCTTGGGATGACTGTTGGATGTTTGAAATAGTTTGGAAGTGTAGAATGAAGAAGTCTTCCTCCCACCTTGAGCACTTTGTCCTTATCCAAGAAGAGATCCAAGTTGTGCATTTTGTTGTTGTTTGGCAAGGCCTTTCCGTTACTTAAAGCTGATATTTCATTTTGAAACGTTTGTCTTTGTAAGTCTTTGATGATTACAATTTCAGCATTTTGTCTTTCATTCACTGTACTGAGTGACCTTGACTTGTCCTTGAGTAGATATCGTTTGAGACATGCTACTGCGCTGACTGCTCGGGACCAAGATGAGAACTTGGTGAGGCGGTCATTGAGACTTTTGTGTTCTGAGGTTTGCGTGTTTAGAGTCTGTACTTTTTCACCTCTGGGTCTCCTATTGGGAGTTCAATAGTTTCCTTTGTTGGTAGATTGTTTTCTTTTTCTACAAAAACTGGGGGCCTGTGAGCCAGTTGGAAGACAGCAGTTCATTTACTATTGTGCTTCTAGATGCCATGTCTGCGGGGTTTTCACTGGTAGGTACATAGAACCATTGCTGTGGTGTAGTGTAGTTGCGGATCTTTTGAACTCTATTGGCAACGAACGTGTGGAAGCGCCCTGCTTCATTACTGATGTACCCCAGAATTACTTTTGAGTCTGTCCAATAATATTCTTCCACATTGTCAAGAAGAAGCTCTTCTTTGAGCATGTTACTGACTGTGACTGACACTGTAGCTGCGGTCTGCTCTAACCTTGGAATAGTCGTGATCTTTGTTGGAGAGACGCGTGCTTTGCCCATTATTTAGCTACAGTGAATGTCTTTCTTTTTGTTGATCAGTCTTAAGTACGAGCATTGTCCATATCATATGGTGCTCGCATCAGCAAAGTGATGCAATTCTCTTTTCACCCCTTGCCCAAATGATGTTGGAACAAAACATGTTTATTTCCAGTTTTATCCTTTACAGCTCTCCCACCGTGGCTTAAGATGCTCAGGTAACGGATTGTCCCAGTCTGTTCCTTGGCGACACATTTCTTGGAGGATTCTTTTACCAATGAGAATGTACGGAGCGGCGAATCCCAAAGGGTCGTATATTGCAGCGACTGTAGACAAGATGCCACGTCTGGTTGGGGGTTGGTCTTTATTTGCTATGTTGAAAGTGAAACAGTCCTTTTCAATGTTCCATAGAATGCCAAGTGCTCTTTCTGTATGTGTTTCACTGAATGTCAAGTCTTTTGTTTTCATTTCTATTGCACACTCTGATGCTGGGATTCTTCCGAGAACATTGCTGTTGTTAGACACAAATTTATGTAGCCTTAGTCCACCTTTTGCACATAAATCTCGTGCTTCCTTTGCCAGTAGTACAGCATCTTTTACTGTTACTGCACTTGTGACTCCGTCATCTACATAAAAGTCTCTAGAAATAAACTGTGAACCAACAGAATACTCAAGTCTGTTCTCTTTAGCCAAATGTTTGAGTCCATAATTTGCACAACCAGGTGACGAAACAGCGCCGAACAGGTGTACTGTCATCCTGTATGCTTGAGGTGGTTTAGTAAAGTCACCGTCTTTCCACCATAAGAACCGTAAGTAGTTGGGATCACTTGAGTCAACTTTGAACTGGTGAAACATCTTTTCTATGTCGCACATTAGAGCTATTGGATGTTGTCTAAAGCGCACGGGTACACCAGTGAGATTGTTAATCATGTCTGGACCATTCAATAAATGTTCATTAAGACTGGTACCTTTGTGTTTTGCGGAGCAGTCAAACACTACTTGCAGTCGTTCCGTTTTTTTTGGACCTTCGGGTCCATTATCATCAGTCTCTTCTGCATCACCTCTTTGTTTGAAAAGCAATGGCATTTTATAATGTCCACTTTCAGTCTGTGTTATGCCTTGTTGGAGTTTATCGAGAAACATGAGATCCTCTTGAGACACTGCTGTTTCATTTCTCTCTGACTCCTTAAAGTCCTTTTCAAGTGCACGTATTGCATCTGCTGGAGTGGATGGAGGAATTTCTTAGACCACTACTCTGTGACAGAGGCCTCCTGGTGTGTCTGTTTCACTGGTTGGCACTGAGTTACCAACTATGCTCCATCCTAAATCAGTTTGGATAGCATACGGCTCATTGTTTTTACCTAAGAGTACTTGTTTAGGTGCTAATGCTCTGGGACAAGTATAACCAATTAGAAGACTTACTTCCACAACTGGTGGAACCTCGTCAGCAATGGGTAACAAATGACTCCACAGTTTTGCTGTTTCACATGTTGGAATGTGTTCTCTGTTTGCAGGAATGTAGTCCTTGGTGTAAGCAGCAGGGAGTTTCATCACTGTTGCTGAAATGTAACCTCTTACAAGAAGATCACACACCTTTCCACTGTTTACAATTGCATTTTTGCCCATCATAGTAGTGAGTTTGAGTTTTACAGGGCACACGTCTGCTTGAAGTTGACGTGTTACATGTTGATCTTGTGTCTAATAACGCATAGACTAGTTTTTCTTTTTATGGGTATTTGGTAGTTGACACCCACACTGGCACAATCATTGAGGTTCTGACTGTGTGCTCTGCTCTGGCAACATTTAGAGTCATGGCTGTAGCTGTTTCAGGTGAGTTACCTTGATTTCCGTTGTTTGTACTCACTTGACCTTGTGTTTCCCTTTGCAGAACATTCATGTATTTTTGATCATGGAGGCAAGTTGGATGTCTCTTTGAGCAAGCTTCACAAGTGAGACGGCGTCTGCAGTCCTTAGCACTGTATCATTGTTTCAAACAGCCATAACAAAGTTTATTGTCTTTCACATGTTTCTTTCTGTTTTCTAGGCTAATTTTCAGAAAGTCTGGGCACTTATGTAGATAATGTGACTCTTGGCACATGCATGAAAAGTTGCTGTGGGTTTTAGCCTTTATCTTGCTGTCACCTTTCTCAGTTGTGTTTGTATTGAATACGCTTGCTCTATTTCTTTTGATGTCCTTAGTATTTATCTTATCACCATTCGTCTCCGTGGAGCGAAGTACACATATGGACGTGACTGGGTTGCAGCCAACTTCTGCCTCGCTTGAGAGGAATGAGGCGAAATGGGAAGCTAGGAAACTCACCCCCTTTCATGAGTGTTGCAGTAACATGCCTGTTCCATCTCCCATTTATCCAGTCCGGCAGTTTGTGTAACAATTTCTGGTTTTCGTCACAGTCATTGAGTATCTCTAGTCCTTTTACATGTGGCATAGCAAGCATGCATGAATTCACAAAGTCTGCAAAGTTCCTTAAGCCATCAGCATCTTTTGACTGTATTTTTGGCCAGTTAAACAGATTTTCTCAAAACCCTCTTTTTATCACAAATGGCTGGCCGTACCTTTGATTCAGTTTTTCCCTGGCATCTACGTAAGCCTCTTCATCATTTCTGAAGAAAGTTCCTTCGAGACATTTGCGAGCTGGGCCAGTGACATATCTTTTCAAATAGTAAAGTCTGCTGAGACATTTTGTTCAATGAGAGACTTGAATGTGGATTTCCATTTAATGAACTTTATTGGCTCACCACTAAACATAGTTGGATCATGTGTGGGGAGTCTGTTTATTCTTATGCTGTTTTGTAGAGCCTGTGCAAGCTGAGTAACACTAGGGGAAGCAGTTGGCTCAGGTATAATGTAGGGAGATGCATATCTGGGTGAGTGCTCTGGGCTCACCTGTTTGCTTTTTATTATCTGTGCATCCCTAAGCTGTAATAACTCTCTATCATAGGCTTTCAACCTGGCACGTGCTGCTTCTACTTCCTTCTCAGCTCCTAAACGTTCTATCTCTGATGTTTGAACTGCAATTTGTTTCTTATCCTCCTCTTCTAGAGCCTTTATCTTTTCTCTTTGTCTTTGCTCCTCTTGTACTATTTTTTACTCTGCTTCTTTGGCTGCTAGGGCTGCTGCAGCATCAGTTCGTTTTGAAGTGAGGAACGAGGCTGAGGACTGTTGGCTGTGATTTGATCCTGGAGTGGAACCATAGATGGACTGGGCATAATCATGCTCTAATAGTCCCTTTAACCATTTTCTTTCACGCTCTGCATAAAAATCTCCATCAACGCCACTTATTCTTTCTAGTATGATTTTCCCAACGTCAAAAGTCACTGCTTCACTTGCATCAGTTTTTCTCCTCATGTCAGATGAAGGTGCTATGTAACTTCTAATGTCCTTGTACTGTTTTATTAGATCATCTCTTTTTAGGTCAAATATGTCTGCAAGATCTGCCATTTCCTTTACTGAGATGTCCTGCTTTAGCCTTTGCCTTGTCTCGTGCACTTGCATTTTCCACAGTTCATATAGAGTTAATAGTTTTTTCTCTCTTTTGCCAATTTCCTCCTTTCTATAAGTAAAATTTTTTCTGTTGGCACTTTTGTCCTCACAGAACTTTGTGGAGTAGCTGATGTGCTTTGCTCTTGTAATTCACTTAACATCTTTTCTTTACTTGAGATTAAATCATTTATGACTTGTCTCTCCTCACTTTCATTTTGAAGCGAGTCTTTTAAATCTTTTATTTCGTCTCTTAAACATGAGATTTGTTCACAAATTTCTATTGAATTTTCAGCTTGTAAATCATCCATGTTGCTTATATTTTTCTTACACTTTTGATCTTTGTACTTTCTGACCGACGTTTGCCCTCTGCTGGACGTTCCGGGAATTGACGTTGAACCTTGAGCCCTCGTAGTGCAGCAGACGGACGGTGATCAAGCTCTTACTGTGGCATCCAGCCCAAGTTAGAGAAGGCCAGAACTGATAGTTGAATGTCTTTAGTCGCCACTTGTTGCCATAAACCATGAAAAAGTCATTCAACCAACGTAAGAGCTAATCAACAAACAGAAATTACCATATTAATACATTAGCATAACCGTATTACAATAGCAAATCAAACTTTCATCAATAAAACAAACCTTGTTCCTCTTTCCGATTGAAGCTAAATAATATTATCTCTTTTCCTTTAGGTTTGACCGTATTTTTCTGTTGATATACAAAGCTAGCTGAGTTACTTTCGTCTTTTTCTTTCCGTTTCTTTCCATTGTCAAGCTAACCGTTGCTAACCATTGTTCTGTGCTATTTCCGGTCAGGGACAGGAAGTTAACAAAATACAAGCATAAGCCCTTTTTACCATAAACGTGTCAAATACACCTTTACACTCACAATTACTTAAAACTATTCAAATAAAAAAACAAAAACAAAAAATGCTTGTAGTAGTAAGCAGTTGGTACATGTAACCAAGTCTTGACAACTCCCAAGGTTTTTCCGACTATTTTGTGTTCTCCCAATATGTCCGTCTGAAGTGACTCCTCCACACTGCATTTCCCATTGCAGACTATTTGGGGTTTGTAGATAGTTATTTTTAGCACTGGAAATTCCAAAAATAGTAGAATGCTGGGACTTTTAACCTTCCCATCTAATAAAAACTGTGTTTGGGTGTTTATTTTTTTATTTTTTTCATCTTTATTTGGTATAAATCTAATTGCAATTCACAAACTATTAACAGGCCACTTTATAAGATCAAACAATGAATGTAGGATTTAAGGGGGTTAGTGTTAATGGTGAATGTTTTTCATTAAATGGAGGATATACACACAGCTGGACACCATTTTGACATAGGAATCATCAGGCACCTTCTGAAGGGAACTGGCTGCACTCAGACAAAAAAGGGGATGAATAGTTTTGCACACTACACATTTGAACTTTTTTTTAATATTTAAATCATGCATAATTTTCTGTCCACTTCACAGTTGCATACCCCTTTATGTTGCTTTATCAAGTAAAAGTCCAACAACAAAACCCTATATTTATGTGTGGTAAAGGGGAATTATTACTTTTCCATGTGAATGTCAATTCCTCTAACATTTTTAAATCCTTACATTTAAGTTGGAGTTAAGGAAAAACCCAACGCAAATCCATGAAGTATAAATCAATTAGTTAGTAAATATGTTTAATAATATGATGACTGTTACAGACATGTTGGTAACTGTATATGTAGACTCCATCCTTAAGGTTCACCTAATGTTGTCACACTATAGGAAGCTGAACAAATACAACAAAAAGGAAAGGTCAGATAATTATTGAATATGATCGACTTTCCATTTGTCAAGCAGATATGCCAGCGGATAACATAATGTACATGTCAGGGAGAGATAGTGGGAGATCCATGGCCTCTGCATAGGGGAAGGAGAGTCTAAGGGAGAGCAGAGTCGACAGGGATGTAGTTGCATCAACCACTGCACGAAGAGAGCGACAGAGAGATGTGGACAACGGGGGGAAAAGGGAGAACATGGGTGTAATAGATTTCTGGTGTCTATATTTCATGCTGAAAATTGGCCGGTACATCCAAGGGGTTTGATCTATGAGGGCCGTCGTCTTAAGAAAAAACCTTAGTAAATGTGTAATTTCTCCTTTGATGGAACACAGGAAAAAGGCTATTTTCTTTCTTTCTTTCTTTCTTTCTTTCTTTCTTTCTTTCTTTCTTTCTTTCTTTCTTTCTTTCTACACTCTCTCCATCTTCTCATTCTCATGCTCCTTAATGTCTCTGTTTTATTACCTGCCCTCTATCTATCATGTGTTCCTATTTATTTTTATTTTTTAAAGCAGGTAATTTCTTCATACACAACTTTGGACACGCGGTTGTGGGTTTTTCCCTGGCCTCCTGTTCCATGCAATTTATTATGATCCTGTATATGCCTTGATCTATCTCCAAGACTATTTGCCCTTTGTGCCCCTACATATCTGTATTTACTTACTCATATCTATGTATGTATACAGTTTTATTCATGTGTGCTAAAACCTGTCCACTCAAACATACTAGGCTATAAACATCTCTGACCTCTGAAATCTGGTTCCTTTGCTGACTTGATGTGAACAGTGAATAAAGGACCAGATGCTGTATCACAGGTGCAACTGAAGACAAAAGAAAGAAATCTTGAAAATAAATGGGGCACATCAGCCGAACACTGTCACACTAGTGATGTGTAAAAGATAAAGAAGGTCCCAGCAATGATCTATGAGTGTGACAACAGTGGGGGGAAAAATCCTCAGAGGATAAAGAAATAAATATGTAAAAGCCAGAAATGAAGAAAGATAAAAGTAATGTCCCAAAAAAATAAGTGGAGGGGTTAAATTTGCAAAATGTGTTAATAAATCTGGTAAATAACAAGAACAATTTTGGAATGCTCCAATAAATCAAATTAAAATGTAAGATTTTAGACATTTGACTGTGACAAACACAAACCCACAAAAATAGAATAACATGCAAAGCAGTAAAGACATTGTTGAGATACGACATGTTTTTTTAGTAGTAAATGATAAATTAAGAAAAGTCATCAATAATAACAGTGAAAGTGCTGCTGCTGGTTGGTGGCCATTGTGCTACTAATAATGTGAGATCAGTTGTCTCTATCAGGAATGGGCAGGGCAGGCCTTTTAATCATGGTCTAAGGGGTGCAAAGCCTCTCTATCATCATTGAACTGTGTCCAGGGCTAATTGTGGCTATATTTCACTGTCCCTATGGCCCGCACACCGCAATGATCTGCCAGCCTGCAGCACTGCCACACTTACACACACCAGCAATGTCTGCATATAGACTAGGTGGAAAAACACTAAAACTGCTCTAGTGGGTTTGTGAAGAAAGATTCCAACATGAAAAAAGGGGACATTTTAATAATGTACATATAAATTACAAAAAAATACAACGAAACATATTTTAGCTTAGCCGTAACCAAGATCTAGATTTGCATTTTTAGGCCTTACAAAGAAAAATCCATTTAAGAATATATATATATATATATATATATATATATATATATATATATATATATATATATATATATATATATATATATATATATATATATAT
>JAVLVB010001217.1:1676689-1691048 GCA_032876305.1 Orestias chungarensis | reverse complement strand
AAAAAAAAAAAAAAAAAAAAATATAGTAAGTAAATTTTTTCCCGGGTATTTTGTTAAAACAATTGTGATAAAACTCAGATATAAGGTTTTCAGTGGTCATTTTAAATGTGAAAGTCCTTGTCTGCTAGTAACTTTAAAAAAAAATATTGCAGGAACAATTCTGTTTAACTTTAGAAATCTGCTGAAGCCACAACTACGAGGATTGCATGTGCAGGGATGGACAGTAAAAGTTATGTACCGTCATGTACGTAGATTTGTCCCATGGAAGCAGAAAAAAAAGACCTTTACCTAAAATGCAAATGTGGCATTTTTAAAACTGCATCTCACTAGATATTAATCACACATAAAAACAAAACTTTACCACACACTCTTCTTATTACTCTCTAAACCAAAACGAGTTATCTGTGTACAGGAGTCTGGTAATCAATGGGGACAATGTTGGTTCTTGATTTATCCCAATAACCTCAAACACTGGCTCCAGGCCCGGACTGGCCATAGGGAGAACCCGGAGTATTCCAGAAGCGCCGGCTTAATAGTGGCCAGCTGGCCTGAATGTCTAAAAAAAAATAAAAATAAAAAATTCACATACACAGACCAGCCCTGGGACAAGCCATAGAGGCAGCCAGGCCAGCAGCATGTGAGGAGGGAAAGATGATTGGTTTATTTCGATGAAGACCCGCCCCAAACGTCCGTATCAACCACACAGGTGTGGAGGAAGGGGCGTGGCGTGTGTCTGTTGACGGCAGCTCGGGCAACGAGCGAGCGGTGCAAGAAGTGAGGAGAAGCGACTCGGGTCTCCCGACGGGGTAAGAGGAACAGAGAGGGAGAGAGACGAGAAGAGAAAGGCGCTGGAGGAGGACGCGGCAAAATGCAGAAAAGTAACAGATTTATTTATTCAGTCCCCCCTTGTTGCCATTAAAATAAAGATTACAAGTAAGTTATAAAAACAAAACACGCACACATAAAATGTTGGTACAAATATTAAGGTTAAATATATATTTTTTAAGTTTAATGATATATTTGTACCAACATTTTTTTGTTTAAGGTTTAAACGGAGACCCCTAAAGGAACTTGAGGATGCACACATTCAGTCTACAGTGTAAATATAGAGCCTATATAGTTTTAGCCTTTAAATTAAAATAAGGACTGGGAAGTTAAAATCACTGATTTACACGCCACTTTATTATTATTATTATTATTTACTTTTTAAACTATTTATTTGTCCAGCTAATCGGATATAATCTTATCATTATCATGTATGTGAGTACAAGGCCAAATCAGTGAGACAGGCTACATTATCTTACTGTATGAAATACAGTTTATGGAAAAACTGTAAATGTATGTTTGCTATTCAAAGGTGGTGATGGTGATGACACCAGTCTGGCTTGTACTTCAGGAGAAGTAGAGCATTTGGGAGAAGTTACAAAACCATTTCTACAGTAGAGCAAAATGAATTGAACATATTTTCTCTGTTTTAGCCTGTGAAAAAGATCAAATATAATGATGTAATATAAAATGAGGTTTTGATCTGTTCTATATTTCTGTTTCCAGTATCTCTTCAATCCGCCTTGATACTCATAATGCATACCTCCCCAAAAATATAACTGCTTTTTAACAACCAATGAGGATAGCTCATGGCACTGGCAGTTTTTTTTTTTTCTTCTTGTTTTGTGGAAAACGATGACAGTCATAGCCCTGTAAAGCATTTACAAATGGCACTCAGTGGATCAGTCTCTCAATCCCTCATAGGAAGTATTCAGTGGAGAGATAGATGGAGGCAATCCTTCCTTCCCATCAACCACCTCATTAGTCCCTCTCAGCTGTAAAGCTGTCCCACCAGGCCATGCTGTCATAACTCACTTTAGAGCATTGATTTTAATCACAGCAAATGTAAACATATGTATTATCAATATCAATGCACAAAATAACTCTGTAATATGCAATTACCAAATGCCATCGATTTTCTTTTTGTCCCCCTCTTCTGCTGTTTTATTTCCCTCCCTTGGTCTTTGCCTCAATCCAATATAACCACGGGATCACTTTGAACTGATTTAATAAGGTCGGTATATATAAATATATGTGACATACTGGAATTGGGTGAATATTGCAGGGGATCATTTTCATAAATTTCAGTACAGGGTTTAAGAGTATTTCCTGATGGGAGGTGAATCCAGTACTGAGCAGGAAGACATTTTGGAGATGATAGGACATGTTGTAAACACCAATATTTTTTTTCCCTACAATCCAATATGATAAGTTAAAGGTTTTAGATTTTTTTTGTTTATTTTTGTTTTAACCTATTTAATGTATAAAAGGGACAAAAAAACAGTCTTCCTGTATGTTTTGAAGATTTTGTTGCAGACTTAGTTTTCTTAAAACAACAATAACTTTTCAACCTTCGTAAAATATTTTCATAACTTTTTTTGATTGTACGTCGACTTAAAGTACGTAGAATGAAACCTCTGTCATGGCCCGAGGGGGCATTTATCGCTTTAACCAGCACTAAGAAACGTTTAGGAGGGTGGCAGGGACCACAACACAACTACAAATGAGCTGACTGCTTTATAGTATATGTCACTTCCACTGTTTCTTTTTTTCCACATCATGATATGACACCTCATTGATATTCATCGTTCACACAGCCATTGGAAACAGAAATGTACTTCAATCCAACTGGAGGCCATTGGTAGATCAGGATTTTATGACGCTATGCGCTAGTCCTCATGGGAAATGCAGTCTTACTTCAAGCAAAACATTTCAGCTTTTGTCCACACTGGCTGCCAAACTTGACCAAACGGAAACTTTTTTAGTGTTGCTTTAAGAAGGTTTTTTTTTTTTCACCCATTGGCATTTATTGACAAACTGAAAACATGTTTTTAGAAAGTTTTAACTTGCAGCAGTCCAGCCTACTTGCTGAATATTTCAGCAAATTTATTGTGTGCCATCACATCATAGGCCATGTTGACATAGCAGGTAACAAGGTTATGTACCTAATATGCAACAATGGATTTACACTCAGCCTAAAAGTGTCTCCAGGTGCCATATCTGAATTTTTGAATATTTGTGCCCTCTTAATAGATTTTTCAACATTTGCAGACACAGGATCCACTTGAAAAATGCAGTTATCTCATTCTTGTTTAGACCCAAACATTCAAACAAACAAAACAAAAACTGAATGATTAATTGGTTGCTCCAACAATATCTTTACTGACAAAAAAACATTCCATTATTATATGCGTACAACCAACAGCAGAGTTGATAGTAACATCAAATGTGATCACAAGGTTATCTTTCTCTTAGTCTTGTTGAATCTATATAGTCTAATATTCAAAAAACTTTCATTTTTCCCAAAATTGCTTTTAAGAGCTGTTTTATTATAATGAAGCCATGAAACAGACTTGCTCTCTGAAAACAACCCTCAAATGCATTCTTGCTTGCTTCACCTCACACACCGTGTTTCAGGTGACACAGCCTGGACCTCAGACTGGATCAATCTGTCACCATTTGTCACTAACCTCTTCCATGTTTGAGTCTGTCAGCACTCTGTATGGGTGCATCTTTATCTCCAGAACTGTAAAAATAACCTTTGACAGGTGTATCGAGGACACGGTCCCCATTCTACATCAGTGCTTCCAGTAAAAGCCTGATTGTTACCTGTCTCTACATGAAACAGCTCGGAAAAAATGTAGGGACAAAAGAGACTGAGAGTAAAAGTAGTGGGGGGAAAGCTCACCAGAGGGGACAATAGTGCGGTGAAAAACAATTGAGTAAAATCTAATGGAACAACAAAGATGAGAAAACCAAAGTGATAAAGGTAGAAAGGAGATGGGTGGGAAAAAAAAGAAAAGAGAATATGGTAAAAACATACTGAAATGAAATGCTTTTGAATTATTCTGCCTGAAAAAATATGGTCCTGCATAGGTTCTTGGTGTTAAAGGAACGAAGAAGCTAGCAGAATAAATTATTTACTGCTTCACATAGACTGTTTTTATATTGCCGATACGTCTCTGCCCTGCTCAGAGCAGGATCTCGCACTTATGCCATATGCCTAATCCATAACCATAACACCAGCGAGGCATACGTGTCAAGACATTTGCTCCGTATGATAATGTGCGATGCAGCACTCATATAACTGCACGTACCGATCCCATACATAAACAGATGTTGACGTCAAATCTTTAGCAAGTCAAAAAAAGTGAAGAAACAAACAAAAAAACAAAAAAAAGAAACAATAAAGCTGTATGATTTCTTTATTGGCATCCTCTCTATTTCTTAATAAATTCAAACCTTGTTTTTTTTCTGATTCTGTATGTTACATGCATATTAAAATCCTAAAGAAAGTTTTCTTCTCTTCTAAAAGACTTCTGTCTGAATTAATAGCCGCCATCCGTCTGTTCTCTGGATTCATTTAGACCTGTTCTAATGAGGACAAACTGCTCCCCGGTTGAGCCGCAATGGCTTCGCTGACTCTAAGAAGAACTAAAATGGCTGAATGGAAATGAGAGGGGGCAGAGGAGGTCAGGCTTCAGCATCAATTCTTATATTACACTGGTGCGCACACACACGCTCACACAAATGAGTATTGTGCACTGAGGTGTCTGAGGTGCATAATGGTGACGGCAGCCCCTCTCTATCCATTCCTCTGCTCTAATATCTTCATTTGAAACACCTTTTCCCTCCACCTTTCTTTGCCGCTCTGTCTCTCATCTCTTAATATTATCATGTGAATAGCCAGCAGGTGATGAGATGTTACACGAGGGTTTACATGGAGAAAACGAATGAGAAAAAATGGAACAACTGTGTTACATCCGTATTAGTATACCCCTTCCCCTTTTACCCCCTTTATTATATCAGGGAATAAAATTGAAAAGTAGGATTTCAAGTAACTTTGTCTTAAAGAACTATTATAAAAAAAAAAGAAACATGTGGTTTGGATGTTTTTACACTTCTTTTCACATATTCCCATGTAATTCTCCATATGTGATGAAGTACATTGTTCATATGTTACATATGTGCTAATTTTTCTAACATGTGCCAACAGTTGAAATATTTGATTCACCTGTATCACGTGGAAATATGTGAACACATTTGGAAAACATGGGAATTATGTTATTTTTTTTACAATGCTCTGAATTCACATTTATACAGGTGGCTTTTGGTATGACTTACATCATTTCACACATTCATTGTATATTTATTGATTAATGAAATGGTAAAAGAACAACAAAAAAATGAAACAAAAAAACCAAAATAAATATTTTCGTAGAAACAAAGAAAATATCATTAGTCACCTTGAAAATCTCTCTTAAACCTAACAATCAGAATAGAAATCGTAGAGTAATATTGGATCACAATAAATAAATAAATATCATCAGTGGCTTTTTACTATATAAAAAACATTGCCTTAATCGACCTCCATGTGTTTATCTTCAGAGGGGAAGATTACTGTAAAGACCGACTAAATGGTCTCTAGATGAGCTGTAAGAAAGCCGCTTAATATCCAGAAAGCTGTTCCTCAAATTCTAACCAGAACCAGGAAGTTTGATCGCAATAGTCTAGTACTCAAGTCTCTACAACGGCTTCCTGTCAGTCAAAGAATAGACTTCAAAACATCTCCACTTCTGTACAAACTGCTTTACGATCTAGCATCAAAGGACATTTCTGACATAATTGAGCCAGACAAGTCAATTCCTGTAAGTAAGTTATCATTACTTTACCCCATCAAATCACTAAGATGGATTACCAATTTTACATATACACTTGCTGTCTAAAAATCAGAGATGACTTTAACCCATCATGATGTCTTGGTTGTTGTACAAATCACTCCTAGTTGGCAGCGAACCATCTCAGGCCAAGCTTAAAGTGTTTTGGGGGACAGGGACTATAGTTACTATCAGCATACCTAGTACCTTTTCTTCACATTGACCCACGTTTCTCTTTGCGCTTGTGTTACTCTCATCTTCTTTCCTCTGTTAGGAGTGTTAGCAGGAGGCAGAGAAATCATAGAGCCATCAAAGGTTGTCAGCTGTAGGAAATGTCTTCATTTGCAATGTACTAGCCTCACACCTGAGCTCCAGGCCTCCGTATTACTGTGTGTGCCTGCTGGGTTGTGTGCATATGGGTTTGTGTGGTTGTGTGACTGATTGTCAGCCGTCCCAGCTTCCCAGCAGGTCTGTCTTTAAATTGTCTCTGTGTGCTTTATGGCTTGGTGTGTGCGAAAGCACTGCATGTGTGTGAGTATGTGGCTGTAGCTCTGCGTCCCATCCATCAGTGTTAAGATGGCACATTACTGTTAATGAATGATATTTGTGTTCACCGTGTATGTCAGGGGGGAGGACCGGGAAAGCAAAACAAGCTCTCCGAATCACCTCACTTGTAGCCTTCACATTGTCTGTGTCAGGTTCTCGGTTGCTTTGCATTTTAAAAAATGAGTTCAGATGTACCATTAGCTTAGATGTGTTAGCAGTTCTACAGAGATTAAGTAACAGCATTTTCCCAGATCATATTTAAAAGTAAATTTTCTACTGACTTTGTCACCTCTGCTTACCTGACATGTATGTTTTGGACTTAAATAAGTGATTTGTTAAACATATCTGTTTTTTAATTGGGTAAATGCAGTAAAATACATAACAATGCATTGCGTATGAAAACGTCATTTATTAAAATTAAAAAGAATAAGCTACATAACAAAGCCACCTTCCTGACTTTTGTCTGGCAACTTATTTTTTCTAATTGGGGAGGTTTATAGAAAAATCAATGCAGAATTTAAGGTGCTTTGGTCTTTGGATACTACTACTACTACTGCTACTACTACTACTACTACTACTACTACTACTACTACTACTACTACTTATAGTAATAATAATAAAAATGACAATAATTGGTATTTTTAGTTTTGCTGTGAATAAGGCATGTTGAAATGCTTAATAAAAATAACACTTACAAGACTTTTACAACGTAAACAGGGCAAGCAAAATAGAATGAGGAACTGGCTATGGAAATAGTGGCATTAATAAACAATTAGAAACAGTAGTTTAACAACGGAGGCACTACTTGGGGTCGGAAGTGACTCATTAACGAATCGGAGGAAAGCAAAAAAAGGGAGACTTATTAACACAGGAGAAGCCGAACTAATGCTTAATAATCAAAAGGGAAACACCCTGACAATATTATAGAAGAAAAGAAAAGAATAACTAATACTAACGCTAACATACTAGAAGAACATTGAACATTAATAAAAAACAAGGACAAACAAGAAAGTTGCATCTTCCCTTTCAAATCAAAACTTCAAGGAATGCCAAAGAAAAATGTAAATGCTTTGTTAGTTGGGAACTTAAGTCGTTATTCAGGTATGCAAATTTATTTTGGAGGACTTCAGAAATTATCCAATCTTTATCATACTAACACTTAAAAAAATTAGTAATTTTTTACATGCTTAAATCAGAAGAAATATAGATGAACCCAGCTACGTATAATTTATGTAAATGCAACATTAAAGAATATTTTGACAATAATACAGTGATGAGTTGCATTAAAATGCATTACATTTTCACAATCCTAATCATCGTATAGTTGAAAAGTCACAATTGTAGCTCATCTCCCAGCCATATACTACAGGAATTTTTTTTACATTTTACTGGGGATGTTTAAATTCCTTCTGCTAGGAGGAGACAATTCACCCATTAATTTGCGAGAAAAGAGCTGAAATGGAGATATCAACTGTTGGGATATCAGTAGGAGTATTACTGCACAGAAGAAGCTCATAATCCACTGCTCACAAATTGTTATGGGGTTGTGTGCCGATGCAAGCAGAAGCAAAGCGACTTCATGGGTGAAATGGGTGAGAAAGATGTCTCTAGCCAGGTATTATTAATATGTAGAACAGCTTTCTCCTCATCCTAGCCTATCCTGGATTAATAGGATTGAATATTTTTGGGTGGACACATTTTCTAGAAAATATATATGATATTTTTCATTCAGAGAGTGATAAACTGATATGTTAATAGACAGTCTGACTGCGTGGTTCTGCTTTGTCACACAAGCCCCCAGCAGATGTCACTCACTCATTAGTGAATAATGTGAGACAGCACTCGGCAACCAGCAGCCGGAGAACAATTTCTTACAACCTGCCTCTAACCCTTGTGACGATAAAAGTCACATTTTACTGAAATAGTTGCTGCAAATTTTAGATGACCTTTTCTTTTGTTTATCAATAATCATTTACTCTACAACTTCTTAAATTTCTTCTTTAAAAATATAAGACAGAGAAAGAGAGAATAAAAATCAACAACAGGGAAATAGACAGATCTTATGGCAATTGGCCAATATTAACATAAACTTGGTTATTCAGTCTCCAAAAGACTTTAAAATGGTCATTTCACCTCTGATGTCTGCATCCTGCGTGGAATGACGTTGTTTATGAGTAGCGCGTTTTACATTGACACGTGCCATATGCTATATATATAACAGAAAGCTAACTTTAGTTACTTACGGCATCTTACAAGGTTAGCATGCTGAAGAAAGTAATCAGACAGCAACTGTAGGAATAGGCAAAGAGTGGGTGGGGAAAAGGAAGAAATTAGAGGGATGATGGGAAGGAAACAGGATGGTAAAGCCGAGGAGGCTAAATAAAGAGTTAAGGTAATGAATGATTTTGCGTTGGCTTTGGAGGGGTACACAGATGTTGTAAACATCCTGTGGAAACCTCGCACTTTGTAAGTCTTTGTCAGCGGCAAGCATCAGACAGCTGATCATCAACAAGCCAGCATTGCATGGTCATTGTTTTACAATATCTGGTGTCACCTTGGGTTTCCTTATAGTAAACTGAAGATCTTTTCTGGAGAGATGGACATCTGGGCTAGCGTTCTGGACCTCTAACTCTTGTTAACTGTTCTCAGGTAAATACAAAACTATTAATAATCATAATGGTTATCAGTTGGAATCATTGGTAGCTATGTTTTAATCTCAATTAGACCTACACACGAAAAAACCCAAGTCTAAGGCAATAAATAATAGTGATGCTATAACCCATTGACAATCTACAATGGATTAAATAAAGAAAAACGGTATGTCCTGCTATTTTTTGTGTCTGTGTAATATCTCAGTCAGGTTATTTTTTTTAAAGATGTCTGAAGTAATGTGGCTACATCTGCAGGAAGTAACAGAGTTGGAAACAGGAAAAAGGAAGTTATTAGCCACTATGATCTGAGCACACTGGTCTGCAGAGTACATCAAGAGAACAACAGGCACTCCTATCGTGTACGGAGCACCTGGAGGTTATGTGCTGTATGCCGAATGAGGAAGAGGAAGACATTAGAGATGAACAGAGGTCTAAGTACAGACCGAGCTGTCCCGAACACCTGTGTTTGTGTTTCTCTTTGGGGGACCGTGCAGATCTGCCTTGTTTCAGTTTGACAGCTGCATGATCACAGTTAGTCATAACCACACAGCACTTCCTGATAACATCACGACATTCAGGTAAACCTTCAAAATAAAGGAAATAAAGGAAGCACCTGAATAAATGACATCATGCTTTATTTTGCTCATTGTCGGCCTCAAGGTCCCGTGAATACTGGTAGACTAAAGTCTGCCTGGAAGTCAGGAAAGATTACTCATTTGATCAATTTGATGTGATTATGTAAGTAAAAAAGATTGTTAAAAAAGCCAGATTGTTCTAAAACTGAGTATTATTTGTATTGGTCGTGTTTTCTTTCAAAGTATAAAGTAAACAATTTAGGAACTTAAATGTTTTACTAATTTGTCTCTTCCTTAACGCCCCATAGACGCTGTTTTTAAATCAAGCCTTTGAGACGTTCTTCACAGATACAGACACTCTCACATATTCACACAAAACTCCACTTCAACCAGCTCCTGGATATTCCCACCATCCTTAAATAGAGCTCTATTTTCCAGGTGCTTCCTATGACACAATCAAAAAGAAAGGTCAAAATGAAATGGCAGGCAAACAGGGCCAGCAGCCAACCAGCAAACTTCTAACTCTGGAGTTATATTTATATGTGTGATCTCTGTTAGTCTAATCAGCTTTCCTGTAGGCACGTGTCTGACTACATGACCCTAGAAGAGGAAGCAGGGGAATTCCTGGTTTTACTGTAAAATAATAAGTGAAGTTCAGTTCAGGAGAAATATGCATGCTGTGCTAGACAGTATATATGTTATGCTGTTAGAGATGGCCTAAATCATATACCCCCGCCACCCAGCTCATGCTGATTTGGTTAGTAGGACATAAACCAATGACAGTCAATAAAATGATGTCAAGATATGTTTTCATATACATACATTCTAGATAACAGAAAAGAAAAGTGAGAAATTAAACACAACAATTGCCAGTATCAGAACCAGTACTTTTGAATGTTACCTATCACCATAACAGGATTGTTTTCCAGTGTGTTGAGGCGTGTGTGCCGTATGTTTGTTAAGGCAAAGCCTAAAAACTGAAATAGAAACCTTAGCAGTATAAAGTTGAATTCTTTTCAAAAGCACTTAGAATGCTCATGCTGTCTATTTTGTGAGGTAATCCTGTTCCAACACTTTCATTTTACATACTGAAAATATTTTCTTTGGCCTACAAGCTCTATGAGGATGGCCATTACTAAAGCTTCAGTTGAACTTCAATTTCCTAGGAAATTAGCTTCCCATTTCCAGGTGGTTACAGTTATATATACAGACGAGAATTAAACATATGTTACATTGAATTATATTTTGGCGGATGGAATGGGAGGAATCAAGAGGTCTGTTAATTTCTTCTTAGGTAAAAATAAAAAATAAATAAAAATTCTGACAAAATGCAAGACATGGCGAGGGATCAACACAGTCAGTAAAACCTCCGGTTCTCATTTAAGCTCTCCACTCAATCCCTAACGCCAAATAGCCTTAGAATAAAATGAAAGAGACCTGACGTGAGAAGAAAGGCCAGCCAGAGACTAGTTACAGTGGACTGGGAGAAAACAAAGTGATGCAGGATAGCCAGTACCCTTGATAAAGGATACTGTTTATCCAGCTGTCACCCTCCTCTCCCTGCCAACTCTCCATCTTAATCCTGGTGGTGTTAATTGAAAGTCAGGAGAGGGCACTCTTGTGGTTTCATTATTAATTTAACACTCAGGGTAACTTAGAGTGCAATTTTCAACCACAAATGTAACAGAAAAATCAATGGTCACAACACTAGCGATTATCAAGGTTGTTTACTGATGAACCGGGTAAGACAGGTAAGGTGTCCGTAACTTTAAGCAGTGCCTGACTGATTATTGTTGTGCGCAGCCTGTTTGGACACCCTCTCTGCATCGCAAAGCGGTGGGTAAAGAAACAAAATTGTCAGCTGATTAAAATGACAGCCTGTGCGATTTATCTTCTTGTACAAATGGGGATAACCTTAAACGATACCTCGATGTGTGTTTTCCCCCAAAGTTAAATTGTGCACATACAAGACTTTATGTCTTATTACCCCCAGCCCTGCGCAGCTCTCCCCGGTGCTGAGGATTAAATGGGGGAAATAAAGGTATATTGCTCAGTAATGCAATCTGTCCAGTGGCTTGAGAGATGAGTAGCCTGCCCTTTGCGCCGAGCGGACGAACGGATGATTTAGAGCAAGCAGATGGGAAATTCTAATATGTTAGCCTAACCCTGAATGGCTAGAAGGTAATTTATATCAAACTGCATGATATTTTTTTTTCTTCTGAGATCTGCCTTCCTCCCTTAAATAAAATGCGCTCATCCCAGTCTCTTTGTTTTTAAACAGAGACGAGAATTAGTGGGAAGGAAAGCAACTATAATTTTCTAAGACGGAAGATTAACTTCAGAAAAAGAAAGTGGCATCCAAGCTTCACAAGGTTTAATCCTTGTAATATTTGCTGATCACCAGACTTTAGCCTTATACAGCCTTGTAAGTTTCAATTTTCACATTGGTGAATAAACTGAAGGGTTATGGCTTCGAGATCAAAAGAGATTGTTCAAATTGTACACATTTTCATGTGTACCTTAGTTTTTTTTAAATACTGCGCTTAAACACGGAGGCTTGCATGCAATCTACTGTACAATAGAGACAAGCAGTAATCAAACTTTAGCCCAATGGATTCTGTCACTAATTATTACCTTGAATAATGCTGCAGGTGTGTTTTGGCTAAATCAAACCACATATTTGGTCTGCATTGTTTGATATATAGACTGATGTTTTAAAACTTTATATTCTGTTAATTAAGGGGATTTTTTGCTCATTGCTACTGAAAGCATTTAACATTAGAGCACTGTACTGGACTGCATATCAGACTTTATTAAAAGTATGTTTAATAGTTGCTCAAAGATTTTTAAACAGGTGTAAGAGTGAGATTTAGAAGATGTTCCTCTTCCAAGCAACAGTCCAGCTAATTCTTTGACGTTGAAAGGTATTCTAATGCCAAAAGAGATTTAATATGAATGAGTTGGTGTAGATGCCTTCACCACCACTCCTCAGATTTCTTCCCCAATCTCATAATCCTGCTTGCATCCTCGATTTTTCCTCCAACCATCCCCAGTTTCTCCAGCAGCCTGTTGGTCAAAAGGTACAGCACTGGAGGCTGTTGTTGTTAACCCAGACCTTGACTGATCTGATATTTTGCAAATAATAACTCAGCAGTGCAAAGATTAAATATATGCATGGCAAATATTCCCCCTTCCAAATGTGCAAATCCCCTTATACTATCTTTATTTAAGAAAATACTGATAAATTAATGAGAGGCTTTATTGGTTAACTTGCTCTAGCTATGAGCCAGGTATTTCACACTGTCTCAGAACTTCCCCTTGCCACTTCCTTTTATTGAATAGACTGTCTCTGGCCTTCTATTAAATTATCCAACATGTACATTGAGGAAGAAACCTTACTTCAAAAAGTAAAGTTTAAAAGATGCTACATAAACTTGTCTGATTGTAACTGAAATATTTTTGGAGTTGATCTCAGGAATAACAGCCTCTGACCTTTACTGTCTTTATTCGGGCTTCATGTACGGATGAGCTAAACTAGCCACATTTTAAATGTTTTTTTTTTTTTCTTCTACAGTGGGAGAATAATTGGTCAACCTGCATAAGCTGCATTACATTAACAGTTTGCATCCCATATTCAAACCATGCATGCCTTTGTTTCATAATAGGCAATTTCAGGTTGACGAGACATTAATCTAGTTATTTTAATTTATGACTATGTCATAATGTAGTTTATTGTGATTTGAATGAGGCCTGCAAACAAATTACTCTTCATCTTTTTGATTTTTCTCATGCCCATATATCCCTGTGCGTGCACACTTTAAATGGATATCCCAAGTCTCCAACTGTAAGTAAGTGTTGGTGGTTTGAATATGTTATGCACCAAAACCGGAAATAAAAAGTGTATTTAAATGCACAATTATTTCCTGAATTATGACGAGGCACCCATTTATGAGGCATGTGAACCCCCTTTTTTCTTCATGACATCATTTATAAGTAGCTGCATGTTTTGTCGGATGTTTCCACCAGGAAGTAGACACATCTGTCTTGATAAACACTTTATGCAGATAGGCTTCCACTTGTTTTTCCTTTCCGGAGAGATGGAGTGGGAAGGAGAAATAATACCTCTCAAATTGACCCATTTGGCTGCATCTCTGCCCTCAGGAGGGGGCCTTGGCTTTTAATGTTTGATTGGCCTAATTTCCCCAACACATCATTAGTTGCCGTCTTCAGCCCCGATTCTTAATAACCTCTTTATGAGGCGGATGGATGCTGTTAAAAGTCTTTGTCTCTACCATCCCTCTCCCCAGGTCCCGGACCCTCCTCGTCCTCTTAATTAAGTCAGATGTTTCAAAATATGGTAATTGGGCCTGAACTTGTTTGAATTAAATAAGCAAGCAAGCGTCCATTGGACTCCTCAGCCATTTACATAATTTCGTTATTGGGTAAAACACACTAATTGTTGAGTGTGCATGTTTGTGTGAGGGAGAGCAGATTCAGGGTGAGCCAGTGATTCCTTGGCAGAAAAACAGCACTAATTACAATGCGAGTGGCAGGACTCCAGAGCCATTTACAGGGAGGCTAATAGATTCCTGATCACCACTGTGCCCATTCCAACAGTGTAGGGCAACATTTTCATTGTAAAGCAGATTTTTTTATTACACATTGTATCCTAATAATAGGCCAGTGCTTTTAGAGTCTAATGATCACAGCATCCAATCACTAATATTCATTTCTGCAGGATTAACTGTATTCAGAGCCTATATATATATATATATATATATATATATATATATATATATATATATATATATATATATATATATATATATATATATATATATATATATATATATATATATATATATATATATATATATATATATAT
>JAVLVB010001217.1:1631866-1645527 GCA_032876305.1 Orestias chungarensis | reverse complement strand
TATATATATATATATATATATATATATATGTATTTATATACTGTATATAGAGAAATTGACTTCATTCTGTTATATTGTACATTATGTGATTTACATGAACATGTTTTTAGCATAACAAAACAAATAAATATAGGCTTGATGAAGTTGGGTGACAAACTCAGTCATTTGTTTTAGAGTTATTAAGTTAAGCTCAACCCTCCCAAATTTCCAAATCGCAATAATTATCTAAAATTTCACACAAAAAACAATATTCTATACCCTTGCTATTATGAAATTATAGGTGAGTTTATATTTCCATTTTGACAAAAAAATTTCTAGTCTCAAATATGTAAACTATTAGAATGACTAGAAATCCTAATATAAAATGATGATCTCCTGTAGCAGTCTTTACTGCTGCAGATATGAAGATGCCTCTAAACTCATTGAAACTCCAGAGTTCACAGCATCCAGCCTGTGAGCTGGAGATCTCTCATAGATGACTGGCCGAAGGGATGGTTAAAACTTTCTGCTTCATTCTAGCGGCACAAAAAAAGCGAAAGTTCTGATAAAAATAGAGTACTCCATACAAGTCAATGGATGTTCAGAATGGGTTTTGTGCCATTAAACAGCATTGTGCCTGTTGTTGTGGACCGAAGCAGAGGTGGACACAGATCGTAAAAGAGGATTGTTTTATTGTAGGTTGGTTACATGTGGTTACAAAGTTGAAGGTAGCTGAATTTAGGCAAGCGACGGATGGTACAGACACTGTACCATCTGAAGAAACAGACAAGGGTGGAGGAAGAAAAGGAGCTGAGGATCACAGGGAACTACGGGAGAACACAGGAAGACGTGGAGCGAGGAAGAGATCACAATGAATATTGGAGACGAGGAGCGAGGTGGACAATGGAGTGAAAGCAACTTAGGAGCAATGACAGAATGTAGTCAATAATAAATGAAAACAGAACAACAAACCATTACAGATAAAAACAATAAACTAACTGAACTGGAATAACAACATATAATCACAACAAGGAAATATAGCCAGTAACTAGAAAAAATACTTAACACAAAGGAAACAAAAAATACACATTGTGACAGCAACGGCAAAAAACATGACAATTACATCCAGGCTGTTTGGTTGTGTCCATCTGTTTGGAGGTTAGCCTGTGCCTCCACATCAGATCAATCTCTAAGGACTCTTTTGATCACCTTTCTTTGGGGCACTGGTCTTGTTGAGAGGATAAGAGAGGGTGGGGAGTAGCATTTTTTTTATTTTTTCCCCTGTTTCTGATGGAAATATTTCTTGTTTAGACATACATTCTCTCCAGTTTTGGAAGCTGTGCAGCTGGAAGATTTTTTTATTATGTTTTCTTATTTTTGGACATTTGCATAACCATGGCAACAAGTTAGTTTTCAACTAAAGAAGCTTATTTACATCACACAAGCCGAAATAATACCTTAGCTGCAGCCAAAATAATTAAAAGGTAGACAATGTGGACCCAAAGCAGAAGCTTAGGAGGAAATTGAAACCATCTCTTTCTGAATTCATCAATGTGAGATAACTAGCTAATGAGCAGGGTGCTCTAGACACTCGGGAAATTAGCTGCCTTCAGAGGCGTCTTTATGTCTGCAGTAACACAGACCCCTACAGAACATCATCTCTGCCCACCACCCTCTGTATCTACAACATGTTTTTGAAGAACCTTTGAAAAACAATGAGTTAAGAAAATATTTAACTTCCCTTAAATGATAATAAAGTATATTAAACCTTATTGTTATAATAAGAGAAATCATAAAGTTCAAGGGGCATGAATACTTTTGCGAGGCGCTGCAAATGTTGTTAGCAGATCTTGCTGTTGATCCTTCCTCAAAGAGGCCTTGAAAGAAAGAAAGGAAATGATTTACTGATGCAATTGCCTGATAGTAAAGTGTGCTAAAGAAAAGCGAATGAATTTTGTCGTGAAACATGAAGTAAATTGCAGTGTGAAGAAAAAGAGATGGAGGGAGAGTGTGTACGAACACAATAGTTCCCTGAAGGAAAACAGCACTCTGCGACACAGCCAGCAGACAAGACACAATGACAGCAGCATGGTAAAACACCTCTAATGCATCTCTATGGCTTTTTGCTGCTTCTCATATAGCAGCCATGATACACATGTGACACATGATTGCACTTGTGTACACACTAACGAAAAAAAACAACAACAAAAAAACAAACAAACAGAAGAAGGCAATCGAGACACTTGAGACTCACTTTTGTTTTTGTCTCGCCACAACCTTACACCCACAGCTATGGGATATTCATTATTCACTCTTTTGTTTTGCACGTAGACAACATGTTTGCCACTGTGGGGAGAAAGTGGGAAACGGAGAGAGGGGAGGGGTGAGAGATAAATAACGGTGATAAGTCTTGTCAGAGGAGGGAAGAAGGGCTGAGTGACATACGATTGGTCTTCTGCTAGTGAAATATGCATGTTTTTTTTTTTCAGGAGCCAGAAGAGAGGAGTTAATTTAGGCCTCTCGCAATGCTCGGGGTAATTAAAAGAGATGATCGATAGTCCACCACCCCTCCACCCATCCACCCCCGGGACTGATAACAGCTTTCCCACATGCATTCACACATAAGCAAGCTGGCACTAACAATGCCAGGTAAACTGAAGTGAGCAGACATGCACACGACAACAAATTCATGGATTTACAGGGGCTCAGAAGGTAACAAATAAAATGCATTTGGAGAAACATGACAGTTGCTTATGATAGAAGCGTTCATTATGATATTGACTGAAAGAACTTGTGCAACAAAGTTCTTCATTTAAAAATTAGACAATAATGATTGAAATGGTCCAGAAGTTCAGAAAAGGCCTTCCTACAATACTATTTATCTTAATTAAACAAATATTGTCCCTTATTAGATTTCGATTAAATCAAAGTTGACCAACTTTTTAACCAACTAGTAATGCAAGATTATTAAAGGATAGTCAACTTAATACTCAATTTCACGTTTGTAGGATTGAGTTTAAAACATGAATAAGCTTTGGAAAAATAAAACATATTTGCATGCAAAAGCATGATTACATAATGAGGACTCATTTGAGTATACATCAATGAAATCCAACTAAACAGATGCTTAATCCTTTTAAAGTTAAATTTGAAGATGTTATAAACATAAAAAAACCAACAATCTAGTATTGTTTAGAAAAATCCACAGCCTGCTGTTTTTGTAATGCCTTCTGCCTTAACTGCGCATATCACTAACATAAGATGAGTTTCACACCAACGGCTCTCACAGTTGTTTGGGGTCAGTTGACAGGATACTAAGTCATGTATTTCGTAAATCTGGCCTTTATGAAAGTGTGGCAACAAAAAACCTTGTTGAAAACAAAATTATTATTAGTATTATTTCATATTTTTATCTTTTTGAAAACGCTGCCCATCAAAACTAATAATCCTCAAAGTAAAGCACAGAGGTGATAATGTCATACTGTGAAGTTGTTTTCTTTAAAAGTGAAGTCTGTCAGAGTTTTTTTTAGAATATGGAAGCAGTGATATGCTGGACAGCTCTGGAAGAAAGCATACTGCATGTTGCAAAAGATTGGAGTGGAGGTCCACTTTCCAGATGGATTACCATGTCACCTACACAGCTTTGATTGGATAATTCAGATCAGTCTATAACTATGCATTCATTCAAATGGCAGATCAAAGTAAAGTCTAAAATCACATTAAAAAATGCAAAGCTGTAAGAGATGTCATTTAAAAGATCCGCAAATGATCGATTCTTCGGAATATGCAACATACTGATCATTCAGCATTCTCTTTCCACTTGATAATCATCAAACATCACGTTTGGCCAGTTGGAGCCTTACAACTTTTAGGTTTTAGGAGGATAATTGTGCAAAATAGTAACTTGGACCCCAGAACAATACTACATAGGACATCATTTGTGCGACCCACCGACTCTGATGCCATTTCCTGGAGTCATCTTTCCGAAATTACGAATCAAACTGCTAGTTTATATTCTATCATGTTTGATTTGAAGATAAGGAAGAAGAGGGTTCAGTTCTCCAGTCTCTTCCATAAAGCAGCACTCTGTCATCAACATTGTAGAAGAATCTATACTGCAGGACTAGAAGACTAATTAGAGTCGACTCTAAATTATTTAACTCCCTCTGATTTTATTGATTTTTCAGTTCAAAGCCGCGACTCAGAGCTGTAAAATTGACTCTGCTGAAAGAGACATGCTCGTCCTCTGGTTTATGGCTGTCAGCGCACGGACAGGGGGGCCCGATGCTGATGTATTAAAGCAACTGCTTCGCACAAACAAACAGACCTGCAGAGAGAGAGAGTGAGAGAGAGGCTGGCAGTTACCGCATGTATGGACAGAAGGTATGATGTAAGTGTGAAGCCAGAATTCATACAGGCAACAAAGTTAGTCAATCACCGTCTTAATTAACATTTTGTGAAATAAACCCTCTCATTTAGCATACACATATGCTAAGCACTAATTATCCATCTCTGATTAACAGAGATCTCCAAGTGGAGCGCAAGGAGCCCCAGGGATCCAGTTAGCTACCTGTTACTAATATCTCAAGTCTATTATAATAACATCAGTACACAGATACATATATTACACAATATGGCCTCCAATCAAGCATAGCAACAGGAGCAAACAGCTTCCTTGAAGCAGGCCTGGTTGTTAGATGTTTGTCAAAGTGGTTAATTGCTTAATTGGGTAACTACTAAGGGATTATATAGCAATGAGTCGAAATCAATTGACCGAGGTCACACATTACCTTGTATGATTGACAGAAGTATGAAATTATCGTACAGACTGCGAAAAAAATCAGCAGCTGCAGTTAACAGATGAGACGAGAGAGTACAGATTCAGATCCTCGGTCCTGGAACTCATGATCTAACTGGGATTAATGCTTTTTTATTGTTTTGGTTTTTTGGTTTAGCGGTTTTTAAGCATTAATAGACAAACGGTTCTCCTTTGCTCTACCTTCTTCATGTTTCACTCTACAGGGTTAGGTTGTTTAAGTTATTTCTATAGTTATTCTGCTATAGGCTTAGATTGCTGACGGACAATCTGACCACTTCTTACTCTGCTACTGTGGTGTTCTGTTAGCTGAGACAGCTTCTTGGAGGAGAACATGGGCTAAGATGCTGCCAGCGACGCTCTAAAGCTGCTGCTATAAACTCTCTTTTTTTTCAGTATCCTCTGCATCTATTTTAGATTTCTGTCTCTTCAAACCCCCAGTCGGTCGTGGTGAGATGGCTGCTTGTACTGAGCCAGGTTCTGCTTGAAGTTTTTTTCCTATTAAAGAGGTGTGTTTCTCTCCACTGTCGCTACATGCATGCTCAGTATGAAGGATTGCTGTAACTTGGCGCTATATGAATAAACTGATTGTTGATTCTTCTTCTTGATAGTTTTCTAAATTGCTGATTAGACAGAGGATAACCAAAAACCTCTGTTAGGACAAAATCGCCATGTCTTGTCTTTCAACTAACACCACACTCAGTCAGTTGGGGGGAAAAAGTCAACGTATTTGTGTTATCCCATTTGTTTATGTTATTTGTCTGTTTCGTCACCAACATTTTTGTATTAAAATTAGTGAATATTTCTAAGATTTGGTACCTGTTCATGTGTTTTAGAAAATAATTTATGTGATAGACCAGCACAAGGAAGCACATAACAATAAAGTGGAAGAGAAATGCTTAGAAGATTTTAAATAATTGCAATGTTTGGAGAATGTGTAATGTGTTGGTATTAAGCCACCTCTGCTGTAAAGCTTAACTGTACAATTTTTACTATTAAAATACGCTGTTTTAGCTATCATCTCAGCGACTTCTAGCTGACAACGGACCATGTCCAGAGACAAATTCAGAAGCCAGCAAAAAAGCACAGAAGGCTTCAGATGTGCGAGGTTCCACAGTCAATCCATCACTTTACAATCATTCATCAAGCACGCTCACTCTCCTTGTTTTTATTCCCACCCTCTTTCTCTCTCTTCATTTATCAAACCCTCCAAATCAAAAGAGAACCAGTGGACCCTGAGGAACACCTGGCCCTGCGGTGACAGCGGCCACATCCCACACACACAGACGCATATACACACACAGGATGAAAAAGCATCCCAGCGACCAAAGAAATTCGTTTCTAACCTCCTAGTCGATAAGCAGCAACGAGCTGCTACTATTTTTCAAGTAGCTTGAACTGTGGCAGCTCTGCAGATGTGTGTGCGTGTGTGTATGTCAGGGCTGGCTGGACACAGATTAAAGGTGGCATTACTAACCCCGTTCCTCATTGAGCAACAGTTACAGTGTGACTGTTCTGCTATATCACCTGGCCCTTGCACTTTCTGTCTTTCTTTGAAATCTGAATATATTAAGTGTGGAATGTAAGGCAGCTAAACGACTTTTATCCTCACTAGTAATCCAAACAGGTTCACATTTCAAAGAAGCAGTGAAGGATGGTTAGGTGTGTTTTCCCCACCCGCTGTACACAAATAAGAAATTATTATAATTTTCTTTTTCACTTAATTCATCCTAAAAAAGGCTAACTTTACTGCTTATAAAAGTCAAACAACTGGTCATATCATCATTCAAATCACATCCTTATAATATATATTTAGAGTAAAACCATGACCACTCCTACAAAAGCTATTTTATAAAAAAAATTAAATAAAATTACATCCTGATTTACTAATGTCTGCATGCATAAAAAAAGAAAGAATAACAAACAAAAATATTAAAAAAGAAAAACACACATAACAGCCAGTATGCATGAAGTGCTAACCTCGGCATTACAAAAACATACCAAAAACATTTGTTTTGCCTAAATATCAATTCTGTTGTAGAATTTAATTTCTGAATAACCAGATATAAATCCTGAGCATGAAAAAAAAGAAAAGCATTTTTCATTACTGTCTTTAGTCATTAGTGTCTTCCCCAGATTTAAAAAAAGAAAACTATTACAGTTTTCTTTTACTGAAATAACTGAAATGACAAAATAATTTTATTGATAGCGTTGATCCACAATTACATTCAAACCAATCCATATGTTGAAGTGTTTAAAGTACTTGAAATTCTCAAACTTTATTGACCGCTGGACTATGAAAACTTTATACAATCAGTAATGTGGTAGCAAAGTTTGAAAAGCACTGGACTGGTAACAAATCTTTATTTTGCCGCTGATGCCCCCTTTGTTTCAATCTAACTTAAGCATATGTACATTTAAACGTCTAATAACTGTCTAAAAGGAAACTCTAAATATCGAAACTACTTTGAATTATAAACCAAATATCTACCAAAATTAGCAATTGACAATATAGCCATTATATTTGACATGTTTTTACTTACGCAAAAATAGTGAGCGCTTATCACCAAGGTAAAATCTGTTCTCAAACCATCATGTAATGCAACACCGCTAGTTACCTTCAAATCCAAATAAATTGTTTTTTTTTTATGTATGTGCATGCTCCCAAAGATATGTTTAAGTTTGCATGTATTAAACATTTGTGTGTGTGAGTGAAGGTGATGTTTGTGTGTGTTAGGAGGGCCAACTGACATATCCAGTGGCAGTCCCATGAAGAATGAAGTCACCTGGCTTTCCCCTGTCTTTGAAGGTCAAGGAGACCCACTTGCATATTCATGGCTTGGTCGCGTGTGTTTGGATGTGTGTTTTGCCGCGCGCAGGACCATGCATCACTTTGTGTATTGAAGCGCGTCCACGCGCGAGTGTGTGCCTGGGATCGATGGCTTTTAATTGTTTTTTTCCTGAGCTGTGGAAGGAAGTGCCAGCACTTATTGATCGAATGGAGGGATGGGTGAGGAGAGAGGGACAGGATGGGACGACAGAGGGGAGTACAAAAGAGGAAGAGAGAGAGAGACAGTGTGGCAGACAAAAAGGAAATGTGACAAGACAGGGTGGCGACATCGAACACAGAATCACTGTCTGCTGGGTGGATGAGTGTGTGTCGGTTAGAGATAGAGTAAGGAGTAAGTGTGCGCGTATGTAAGTGCGTTCACGTGTGTTTTTGTATATGGGGCTGGGGGGATGTCACCGGGTGTCTGATCTGGAGGCTGTACACACGTTGCTCACAACTATCATAAGCTGTGTTATAGAGTAAAGTTAACTCTGAGTGTGTTTCAACATGTGGATCTATCAGTTTATTTGGAGAATTGACTTTTTTTTGTATGTTATGTATGACATTTTTAACTTAGTATTGAATTTCATTATTATGCTTATCTTGTCATATAAGATGTAAGTAATCAATCAGACATGTATATGATACAATTAATAGAAAACATAAATCTTTTGGCATAACAAGGTAATTCTTTCTATTCAGTTATGATCCAATATCTTGTGTGATGAGTTTGATCTTTCCTTTTTTTTTTTTTTTTACCAATATCATATTTGTTACTGTTTTTTTTTTTTTTTTTACAAATTCAAATCGTTTTCCCCTTAAAAATCTTTTTTTCCCTTCTAATAAAACCTTCGCGAGACTTGTATGGTTTTGATGTTACAAAGTAATCTTTCTACATCATGTTTTTAAAATATAAAGTACTTAGAACTGCCTTCTTGCTAAAATATGCTATATAAAAAATTGGACGTCTACTTAACCTGACTGAAACAATCCAAAAATGCAGTCAATCAACAGTCAAATGTATGGCAACATTTCATCCATCCAAATTCAGCTAATTAACCAGCTCATGAGAGGTTTTCAGCTTAATTTTACTTATAAAATGGTTGGTTTTTATAAATACTGAATTGAAACGTACAGCAGGATCCACACTTCTTTTGAACCTTGGATGTGTGTTTAGCTATTATGATCGTAGAATGATCTTGCAAGAAAAACATTAGTGATTACATAATTTAAAAACAACTGTTTTATACATGGTCCGAACCACAATTGTCAGCACACTAAAAGAATATGTGAAAGAATGTAACCGAAACATTTTTGTATTTCACACATCACTCCTTATCAGCTCGTCTATAAAATCTCTCCCTGTGATGGCAATGTTATTTGATGCAAAACCTTATTTCTCTAAATTTCAAATTGGAAAACGCACAAAAAAGAAGACATTTAAGTAAGACAAATATGTTGATCTTAACAGGAAAAAAATGCCAGCAAGAAAATATATATGTTTTGCTTTAGATCTGTCCATTCTGATCTCGGGCATTCAAAGCAACAGGAATTTGGAAAAGCAAAGTCGCACAAAGACCCACGTTAACTTGCTACTAACAGGCATAATGAGAAGAAAGGTAAGGTATTCAAAAAATCCCCAAAAAGTCACTTTTGGAGAACTGTCGCAATAAGTGATACTATGGGGACATTTAGTCAGCATAATACTAAGACATGAGACATATTTAAAATTAAGGCAGCCAAATAAAAGTCTTTGATATAAACTTTCAAATGCCAAATATAATTTATTTAGGTTTTAAACCATGTACATACCTAATATTTTTCCGCTAATTTTTTAACTTATCCTCGGAATGTGATGCTTACTTTATGAAGTCTACAAGAAAATAATCATAATGCATACTAGACACACTATAGGTTTCTAATTTTTGGCTTTGCAAGGTGGTTATTAAAGGTTGCTTTATTGCTTAAAAAAAGCTTTAAAAAAAGCAAACAAAAACATAATATAATATAATATAATATCTAAATGTTTAATTATAACAGTCTTTTTTCTGCCTTTGATTTCAACAACTTGCTACTTATTGTTCATGGTCTTTAATGCCAAAAATTAAAAAAAGGAATGGAGAAAACAAGCAGGTTGACATCTGAGGTAAAGCGTAAGATTAAATTGGAGTTAGTGGTCCTGGTCAGGCCTAACTCTGTATTAGCTGACACTTTTCTCTGGCTGAAAGGTATGTGTATCTATACCGTGTGTTGGGACATTTTTGTGTGTTTACAAGCGTATTTGGACCAAACGCATTAAGCTTTATTCTCTAACAATGTTCCACCTTTCCCTCATTACACACAGGTTAAAACGGCACTTGGCCTTGTCTAGACGGCTTAGGTAGCCACACACGTATGTGGAAAGACATCCACCCACAGGCCAGCACGTACTGTAGGTGTGAGCACGGTTTCTCTTGTGACCGGGCCAGCAACCCTCAATCAATCAAACACAGAGAAGGAGAGATTGTGATCATTTGTAAAAAAAAAAGTCTGTAAATACAAGAATAAAAAAAAGATATACCAAATTTAATAGAGTCAATACAATTAACTTAAAATCAATTGATTTTTTTTTTTTTTCAAATACCAGTAAATCGTTATGTATCCAGTAAACTAATCACATAAGCATTTTATGTGTTTTAAAGGAAATCTGCCTTTTTTATATATGTTTACATATTTTAAATTCAAACAACTACTGCATTAGTTTACTGGAGTTGTAAGCATAATATTTACCACCACTTTTACTGCCATATCTGACTTTGCAAATGATGCGTGTCCCACCAGGCCCAGGAATGTCATGCAATCTAACAGGTTGATCCTAAAATAGTCCCTTTTTTTCCGTCTAGTTGTTTTTACTCATAAAAGAAAACAATATGAAATAAATTAAAACTTAGAACTCCCTCCATCAGCAGTCTACAAAAAACACTAAAGGAGATTTGAGGATAGTTTTGCTTTCCTTTCATTTTCTGTTAGACTCTCTTTCATTTTCTTAAGTACTGTCTCTGAGAAGAACCTGTAGTACTTACTTTACATAGCACTTATGTGCTTTCATCTTTATGTTTCATTACTTTGTTAAAACTTAAATCATCAGGTCTGTCCTAAAAACAAACCAGAAACCAGGATCTATCGGTCATCTGTCTGTATCTAGTTCAATTACCAGTAACTATTCTATCCCAGAGTAATCTATGTTTAGGTTTTTACTCTATGAATTGTAATTCTTTATTTTCAATGAGCTGTATGTTAATCTCCTCACATTGCACTCTGGTATTTCACTTGGAGTCCCTCCCTCACACACTGTATGTCTCGTTCGTCTCCCAAAACTTCTCCATTCCAAAGGACGGGATAATCAGCGTCTGCCTCAGAATGGCAGAAAAACATTTAAGCGAGCTGAGGGTGGGGCGGCGGAGGAGGGCACGGATTGAAGGGAGCGAGGCAGCGTTGGGCCTTCGTGTTGAATAGGTGAGGAGATTGTGATAACAACACACACACACACACACGCACGCACGCACACACGCACGCACAGACACACACACACGCACGCACAAACACGTGACTTTTCGCAGCTTTGCTACGCTGTCAAATGTCCCATGTATTGACGCGCACACACATACTCGCACAATCACACACGAAGATTTGCCATAATAGATTCTCGTCTTGACACTCAATTCCATGGCGAGACAATCTCGCTTTATCCCTCCCTGCATCAAATATTTAAACACTTGTATTAGTGGCTGTGACATCCCTTCAAACAACCACAGCTCAGGCACCAATCTCCTCTCTCTCCTTTCTCCTTCTTTATTTTCTCTATGTCCTTCACTTCTTTCTCCATCCTCCCCAATACCCTTCATAACACCCCCCACTGTTATCACCTGCTGACTTTTCTTTACCACAACATCATTCTATATTTCCAAACTTGCACCTTTTTTTTACCTACAGAGGGTGCTACATAGAGCAGGGGGTTATGTTTTTTCCCCTCTGCTCCCTTGTTCTTTTCAAGCTTCTCAAGAGAGGCCTTTTCAATCTCATGAGGCAAAGCTCTACAGATTGCAACAAGGAGAGAGGGGAACTGGGAATGGAGAAAGCGGGATAACAGAGGGAGGGGAGTGCGGCCTGGTGGCAGTGGCGGTGTTGCGCTTGAATGACGTCTTTCAAGAGGAGCAGTCTAGCTTGTCAAATCGCCGGCTGCGAAATGAATTGGCATATCTGTTGGGCTTGGAGAGGAGATGTCACGCCACGGCGTTTCATATTCCTCGATAAGGCCAAATAACGCAATTGTCAGAGAGACAGAGTAGCTGACAGAGAATGAGAGAGAGTAGAGCCAGTTAGAGGAGTTAAGAGGGAGAAGAGAGCGAATCCGGCAACAATAGAGTGTATATGATAGACATGCTGAGCTTTTACACCTGATACTCTGCCCGCCTGTCTGTCTGTGGTTTTTGTTACGGCAGGCTAATGCAAACCTTTTAAAACCACTCAACACATAAATCTACTGACCTAAATCTGATTGCTTGCCATTGAAGTTTTCCAGCTTTAAGGCCAAGCGAAGCTAACACCACGACCGAATCATTTAGCTTTTCTTTTTCTTTTTTTTTTTTTGCAAGATTTTATTGGTGCCATATCTGCTTTAGATAGAGCACATGAATAGGGTTACCATGAAAATCCACAGGGCATAACTGAACCTTTTGATGGTCAGAGCAAATTCAACTCGGCCTTCTCTGCAGCTAAGAGATCACTGGGTTCGGATATGATCCACTAAACATTTTTATTTATCGCAGTTTCTTGGAATACAAACGAGGGCACACATAATATCATAGCTAAACACACAAAATAAAGTTTTCTTTTTCCTTAGACATCTCCTCTTCAAACCAACAGATGTGCTTTTTCTTTTGCTGAGTGTATTTAAGTCTTCACTTTATGAACTCAAGTTAGAGCTGGGGATTTTGCTTTCATGACTTTTTATATGGGGGGAAATTTATATCACTCTTATGCAACATTACGCTATGTCCTCGGCCTCCTTGTGCTCACTATATTCTGTCATACTTTTTACAAATGTACAGCTTTTTTTCAGATCTTAAAATTCATATAGCCATTTGCATCAATGAGCTTGAACACAATTGATGATTGCTTATAAGAGTTATAAAGAGTCTGAAAGCTTCTTAAAAGGGTGACTGCATTATTATGCCCCTCTGTGCCCGAGCCAGTCTTTTCATTTCCATGTGATTTGTCACTTGGGGCTTTATTGTTATGCTGTCCTTAAGGAAAGCACATTCATATTCAGGTATGACAAACTTCTTTGTGCAGTCGCACTGAGTCTAGTGTGAGAAAGTGTATTGTTATGGAAGCCCACTGTCTTCAGTGCTAGGTATGGGAGTGTGGAGACAAATAATAATGTGCATATAATACACTTATGGACTACTACAAGTCCCATAGTAGTGCAGCATGTGACAAACTCTAAGAAAGGCTGTCTCAAGCTGTAGTCCAGTTGGAATGAATTGGAAGAAGATTGGACAGACTTGTCTGATTTTAGAAGAAGGCTGCAGTTGTTTTTATTTGTCTATATGAGTGGTTTTTGGTGGGAGATAGAAGAAGTTTCACCGGCTGCATGGATACGAAGCGATATGCAAATGAAACATGTACCTGTCACTTCCTAGCAGCCTTGTGTACAGGAACCACTAAGAAGCAGTTCCTGCTTCTGTCTGAATCAAACATAGACAAAAAGATTAAGGAAAAGCATATATATATATATATATACATACATGTACACATATATATACATATATACATATGCACATATATATACATATATACATATACATATATATATACATATATACATATACATATATATACATATACATATATATATATATATATATATATATATATATATATATATATATATATATATATATATATATATATATATATATATATATATATATATATATATATATATATATATATATATATATATATATATATATATATATATATATATATATA
>JAVLVB010001217.1:1605278-1626878 GCA_032876305.1 Orestias chungarensis | reverse complement strand
ATATATATATATATATATATATATATATATATATATATATATATATATATATATATATATATATATATATATATATATATATATATATATATATATATATATATATATATATATATATATATATATATATATATATATATATATATACATATACACTTTGGATTTACTTTTGATCCGAGCCATGATTTCTAAAGATCTAGCACTTCTTTACTCCAGCAAATAAGGATCTAAGTTTCCCATACAATACAATACACCCATCAGAGGCTAAGGGCAAAGAAGAATGTTCTGGGCAATCAGTCCCAATGCTGTCGATCATGTAACATGATCAGGTTGTTATATTCCCTGCTTCCTCCTGGTAACGGAAACTAGATTATTGATGTGCATTTCAGGATTTAGTGTTTTATACCAGTTTCATTTTTCTCTGCATGTAGTTCAGTCCCTGGGATCCAACACACTGTAAGTATTGACAGTTTTTTCCTTTATGCCGTGGTTTGCTAAGCATTGATATTAACTGTTCAAATCTGCTTCAAAGAGCTTTCATAAAAACAAAAAAGCTACAAAGACAGAGCAGTACCCCTTTTTTAAGAGTGCCATTCTGTCCAGCCCCCAAGCTACAAGAGTGACTAGGTGGCAGAGATCTGCAGCCAAAATTCAAATTAGTTTGTTTCTTGTTTTTTCCATGGTGTTTTCTAGGTTTATAATCAAAACATGTTTTTAAAGCTTTTATTTCCTCCTTTTTTAAACTCCCCATAAATGCAACATTTTAAAACTCCGTATTAAACTGAGGCTCTTTCTTTAATCCAAATTTTAAGTTAAAGTAAAACATTTTATCATGATGACACGATTCTCCATCTCTTTACTGAAACTAATATTTTTTTAACAATATCAATAGAGCAAAATTTGTATTTATTAGACTTGCTTTATTCATCGTTCAAAATAAATGTTTTATAATACTGATTACTTAGATAAGTTATTATAGTTAACAATGTGTTGTCAAATAGCGCTGCCTAAGTAAACTAAACTGAAACTTAATGCAAATCACATTCAAAGTCAATGGTACACAGTAAATATAGTTGAAGAGTAGGCGCTCATGGACGTGCAGATTCTTGGTACGTATCATGTGCCTTATCACGGACAAACAAGGTCATTTTTTTTTTCATAAAACATCTGTTAAGTTTGTATGCATACTAGTGGAGTGAGGAAGGCTTGTGTAATTGTTGAAGCCGGTGAAGAGGGGCCAATAGGAAAATAAAATTATACTTTAATAAAGCTTTTAACACTTGCAGTGGATTTTAAAATTTGACCATCATTCTTGTATGCATTTTAGTCCTTAAAATTATATTTTTTTTGTTGAGTGATTGTAAATATATAGTTTTTATTGTAAACCAAGGAATTACGTTAACACATTAGCTCTGCATTCCTATGTACAATATTTAATAGTACTTTTTTCCTTCTTCTCCTCCATCTGTTAAAGCCAACATCTCTCCTCTGTGTGGTCGGCCCATTAGTTGGGTGACCAGTGGACTATGACAGGGCAGCCAGGTCATGGCAACACACAGCGGCAACATGGATGGTGCCTTTCACATTAGTGTGGTGAACAAGGGGAACAGGAGTAGGAGCTTTTCCATTAGCACCTCCCACGAGCTGCCAACAAGCTGACAGAGACAGACCAAGAGGGAGAGAGGGATAAATAGGAAGGAGAGCATTTTCAAAACAGCTGCTTCTTAACAGTGTGAAAGTAGCTCGAGCCAGGGTGTATGCAGGGTCTATAACATTGACGCTTACAGACTGAAAGAGAGCTAAAACAAACAAGTGGTTTATTATGTAATTTAATTTGATTTAAATGTATTAATACAGAATTGATTCGGAGTTAAAGTGTTTGTTTAAACTGAATGGATCCCAAAAAAAAAAGAAAAGAAAAGAAAATAAAAGGCCAAATTTCATTAATTAGGAAATTTTCATTTGTTTCATACCACCTTTGATTATATTTTAACTAAAATTAATCATCACTCTACCATATTCCTTAATCCGATTTGTCTGCATGTGTTTGTATTTTGTGTGTGGTGTCCTGGATAGGCTTTAAAGTAACATCACAACAAATCTATTGAAATGGATTGCCTGGCGTTTCGTCAATGATTTCTTTTTTAAATTTGAGTTTTCTAGTTTCACCTACGAAGGTAAAGCCCAGATGCTTCTGTTGATGAAGTGATCAAACAATGAAGGTCTCATTTGCTGTGATCACAGGGACTCGCATTCCCCCAGCCACCTCGATCATCATTCATTTAATCTTTTTTTGTTTTGTGCTTCAGCTTCTCCTTCTTCTGTTGTCTGTTCTTGTGTAATTTGACATGGAGATGCTCGTTAGGGCGAATCAAAGACAGCCATCTGTGGCCTGTCAGTTTGCCTCAGACAAACCGCCAGGTGAGATAAGAAGAACCACAACGTGCATATTTCACAAGGACATGCAGTCAATCAGAAATGTAAGCATTAGCAAGGTATCTGCAGGAAAGGGCTGTTAAAATTATAATACGGAGAAACTGAAGGCGGCCATTCAAAGTAGAAAGCACAGGAATAGTGTTCAATATTGAGAAACAGCACAGGTTTCCAACTCCAGGACATTTGATTTTTTTTAACTAGTTGCCATGGTTTCTGAGGTCATATATTATTTTTATGTCTTATATTTAAACAACATCACATTCAAACAAATATGTATAAGTTGAGCTTCTAATCAAAGCAGAAGACAATTTATTCCTATTGCTGGTGAAAAGAAAAAAGTGATCGTGATTATGTGAAAAGGTTTAAAAACTAGCGTTTTATAAGGAAAATACCAAAAAGAAATAAAAATAATATTAGATAGACATAAAGATCCAGATGGATACTTCAAGTAATAGTGTCAAGGCTGAAATTAAAGAAAAAAAAAATGTTGACAAGTTAAATTAAAAGTATAGAATGCACATAAAACCATCTCAGTTGTTATATTTGTGGTTCCTATCCTGGTTCCTTTGGGTTTAACATTTTAGACTTTGGCACTAGACGAGCTCTCGAATACCTTGAATCCACAAATACTTGAGAAACCCCTCTAAAATTGCCTATAACTGCCTATTTTGAACATCAAGTATAACTTAACACGCATAAATAAGCACAGTGACATCTGTGGTAGCCCTGCCACAGAAGCTAATAGCCACAGTCTTCCTTACCTGAACAGGTTTTGGAAGTTTTGTGCTTAAAAAACATCTGAGCAATTTGTACAAAACAAATGTTGCATTGTTTTAATACACAACACATTTTATATGCTGTTTTTGATCAAATAAATGAAATATAGTATATATAGAATAACATATTATTTATATTATATAGAATAAACTAAAGGACAACTGCAATCTTTAGGCCAAATGACCTAAAGGTTCTTACAGAGGGTAGAAAACAGATGGAGATTTCTTTGCACACTAGTTCTTCGACTTGCCAGTTCAAACAATTGAAATGCTGGACATATAGTTGCACATAATTTGTCATTTGTACAAACTGACTTTTCTTTATCCTCATAGCTAGACCTTAAGAATTCTAGTTTAATTGGTTTTTAGCCATTGCCAAAAGGCTATTGAAGGGTACATTTAACACAACCCATTGTTAGACTAATTATTTTGGATGAGATGTAGATGTCAGTATACAGTACAAATATTTGAAACAACAAGAGGTCAACTTTGTCATTTTTAAATTTGCATTAGGCAAAGGTCTATTTTTTCCAGCATTTCTGCTGTAGAGACGGATGTGCTGTATGTATATTTAGACCCTATTGTTCTAGGAAGGTACTTACTCTGTCATAGTGGCCATCCAATCAGTACTTGTCTGATAAATGCATGCATGCAAATTATATTGTATGAGAAGACAATACCTACCCAGGGATCAAGGGCACACATTACGTGGAAGAATACAGACATGGACAGGACAGGAGATTGTAGGAACATAATGGTACAAGACCATCATTACACAGAACAAGGCATCGCAGAGGACGGGACATAAGGTGATCAAACCTCCTCTGGAGACATGAGAGATGAGAATGGCAGCGAAAGGGACAGGAGCGAAAGTTGGAAAGAGGACAAAGAAATGAGGGCAAAATGAAATAAGAGGACAACTCTACTCAGAAGGACCCTATCCCTCAAAGTAATGACGATCTCTTAGTTGGTTAAAAAGCAGTGTTAAGCATTGACCGGGTTGAATATCAGTGAGTGCTGGCATTAAGAGATGAACGGCTTCTTAAGTAACAGCATCTTGATAGATTTGGTGATACGGAAGCAGAGCAGAACGCATACTGTAATGAGTTGAAGGGATTAAGTATTACAGGATGTGGAATAAAGCAAAGTGAGGGTCAGAGGAAGAGGGAGGCTAATACATTTTAGACAAATATTTACTCAGAGAACAGACATGTTTGGTGTTATGTTAAAAATAAGAATTGTCACCTCACAGTGAATACACTGAAAACATATATTATTACACGCACTGTACAAAAAGACAGTTTTATCTTTTAGCAAAAATGTCTGTTTTTTTTTATAATTGTCTTCAATCATGAATATGAACATTTTTTAAGAGAATGAGCATTACTTTCATACAATTCAAATGCTTACATACACTGACATTAGTATACTAATAACTCATTTTGGAAAACCAAAATGTTGAAGTCACAAACTTTCAAGCTTCTCATTCAAAATGCTTTGCGTTCAACTGAGGAACACTTGTGAATGTATTGTAGAGCAACACCTAAAGCTTGATGCTTCCTTGTATCACATCAAATAATTCAGAAGACTTTTCTTGCTTTTTAAATCAGTAATATTTGTTGATATTACAATATATTAAATAGTAATACTAATCATTATTTATTATTAAGATGTAAAAACTTTACTTGTTTAGGGGCAGTTTTGTAATGGCCAACTGATTTAGGGCTGTACATGTGTTGAATCAGCATTATATAATTTTGCAATTAGATGTACTGTACACTAAAATGTGTTTGCTGCAGATTACAATAAAACAAAAGCCCCCCACCCCTCCCTCCCATCAAGCTGTGTAAAATAAAGGTAATGCTGCAGCTATGGCACCATTTATTACTGGTGACAATCCTAATGTTATTAACTGTGTTGGATGCTCCAGCAACAGCATGTAATGCAAGTATTAGTTTGTGATCCTGCTTTTTACAAAATATGCCCTCTTGTACCTGCTGCAGATTCATGCTTCTTAAAAAGCAAAATAAACAAAAAAATAGTCTTGTTTTCCTAGCAATGTCCCAGCCCAGACATACTCATTGGCATACTGTCAAAAGGGCAAGAATTCTCACCAGTACAACTTGTGTTGTACCAACACTTTTGATTGTACTTGCACAGCCATCATAGCACATTCAAAAAGGTTCTCCGTGCTTTGGCAATTCAGAAGGGCACAGAAGGGCTCCATAGTATCCATTGCTCCTTTTTGTGGATATCTAAGAGCATGCTTATCTTGCTGAGAGATTACAACATGTTATGGGCCTTCGATGCCCTGGTTGCTCTTGATGTCATGTTTTAAAAACAAATAAACCAGAACTTAGTTAATTTTTTCATGAAATCTATGGATGAATCCACATTTTGAGACCAATAATGTCTACACATAATATAAAACTGGTCTAACCCCCAGAAAACAGCCAGTCACATACAGGCAGCATTATCAGATACACAAGTAAAACATTGGTGTTTTGGGTAATAGACTAAATGAATTCAAAATTAGATTATTTTTTTCTTTCTTTCAATTTAGCTTCTTTATGATTTATTATTGAGTACAATATTCTAAACAACTGAAACTGTTGAAAAAAGATATTGTTGGTATATCAGGTATATTAAATTGTTACACTGGCCTGTAGTTCCTGGAAAAGGACTAAGTATTGCCCTTGAAATCTTGTTGTGTTCTTCATTTTTTTAGCCTCATGAGTAAAAAAAAGTTTCGAAAATAATGTCGTAACCAGTTAGTCATATTGTTTTGGAAGCAGTGTTTAGATTGTTAAGAGTAATCGTTGTTGCTTTAGATGGGTTTTTACACCAACATGAATTCATGAGTTGAAAGTTTGATTAGAAGTTGTATTTCTAAGAAGAAAGACATTAAACAGACAACCAAAATATTCAAAAGACACACCTGAGGCTCACATTTAAAAATATGTCAATTTCTCACCACCTTTAAACTTCTCACACTGGGAGGGTTATTTTGTCAGACAGGACTGAACCAGCCCTCCTCCCCAACCAGTCCAATAAGTGTTTTTCAATTACTGCTGTCAGCTGGTAATCATCCTGTGATGAATAGTCTGATATCTACGCTTTATATTCGTCTGCCGTCCTGGTTATTTTGCTTCTAGACAAAGCTGAACATGTGTGTGTGAGCAGAGGAAAAAGCAATATGTTTTCTGTTTACAAAATATTGAAGGTACGATTGAACAAATGGCTAAGTTAATGAATTTTGCCTTGTTTAATTTTTCACAAAACAAATGCATTCAAACGTTGCTTTTGTGAACAATTAAACAAAACCCCTGTCACTGCAGAGAGGAAACTGAGGATATAATTCTGATCAAAAATTAATATTATGTCTCATCATAAATCATGTTTTGTAATTATTTTATTTTTTCTTGCATTTTCAGTACAGGTAAAATATGCAGCAGCTCAAAAAAGTGGCCTAATTTCTATCATTAGACGCATTATGTAAATACGCAGAGAGCATATAATTGCACCAAACAAGTTTACAAAAACTAGAAGAGGAAAACAGTGATTTGATTATTTCAAGGTTATTACAGTAAGAGGAAAATGTCTAAATATTTATAAATGTGAAAACCTGCTGGATAGACTTCGATGGCATTAAGTGGTCGTTTAAAGTTCAGTGAAAGAGCAAAAATAAGAGCAATATAATTTCAGAAATAGTTTGTAAAAAAATGTGGTACCTGATCTAAATGATTTGTTATGTCCTCTTTTAAAGAACATAAAATTGTACCAGCATAAATTCTTACTAAAAAAATGTATTAATTTTTATAACATATTTATAGTCCTCTTGTGATTGACTGGTAACCCAGAGGTTTTGATTTTTAAATTATTTTTTTTTTTCTTTTTAAGGTTATTAGCAGTATGCCATTAGTTTCCCTATCTCTTGTAAACTGTTATGCTTGGTGTGAGTGTTTGTTTTCTGAGTGTAATCTCTCCTAATCAGAGGATCTTTGATGAAGAGCTGTTCCTATTGATGCCGCCTGCACACATGACGACAATTAGTGTATTGTTTGCCTTTGGCTTTTGAAGAGCTGGCAACAGTCTTAACTTCACCAGCAGTCGTCGGCGGAGATAAAATAACTTTGTAGTTTGCCTTCCCAAAAGCTTCTGTTTAATGGGTTCTCTGGTCATTGCATTGTGAGCCTCACAGGTTGGATTTTGGTATAGACCAGCTTAATTTATTACTATTGCAACCCTGGTATTTTGGAAGTACCACCAAAAGGCATCATTGAACTAACAATAAGACCAGTTTGATCTATCCATCTTTAGCTTGTTTGCTTGTTGAACTCCATTACAAATTTGTTACTATCACCTTAGAAACCTACCCTGTAATCCATTGTATCGTTGCTGAAACATACTTATGTTCACTCGTCTAAACCTTACTTCGTCTAAACCTAACTTTAAACCTTGGAAGAAATGACATAATGCTGGGTTTGAATTTGCCAGTAGGGCAGAAAGCATAAATGTACAGCCAAAACAACAAAAGGGATTCAACCATTTGTTTAAACGGCCCAACCAAAATCAAGTATTAAATCCAATTAAGAAAATGTGGCAGGGCCTAAAAGTAGATATTTCTTTACATCTTATTTATTTTATGGTTGCACTGCATTGTAAACTGATTAATCAAATTTAATTAATAACTAGATGCACTAATATTGTGATTTTTGAAAATAAATGTGTTGTAATATAACTGACATTGTTTTAATGCAATTAATTAACCCATACAAACTGAGAATGGACTCGTCAGACATAAATTTCAAACCATTTAGGATAGATAAAAGATGCCACACATGCATCATGTGTAAGCTTTAGTCAGACATTATGCACTACCCCTTTACTAAAAGTATGAATGCTTTAGCGAGGAACTGTGCAATTCTTCATGTGTTGGCCAGTCCCTTCTTAGAAACGATAAAATCAAATCCATGTAGAAGCAGTAGAGGGGCTTCCTGCCCTCCTCCTCTTGTTTTCTCTCCGCTCCCCATCTATCACATCCAGCAGGTACCACAGGCCACTGACCAAGCCTGTCCTCCCGTCATTAGCCCCACGTTTTCCCCACACGATCCGTGTGGCTACCCCTGTCTCCTCTCTCCAGCCCGACACCCCATAATAATATCTCTTTCAACCTTCACACCGTGATAAATAGGGGTGCACACAGAACAAAAAGGAATGCTGCCACAGGAAGAAGGGAGGGAGTCCAGGGTACTGAAGTAGGAAAAGAAGTAGAAGTGAAGACAAAAAAGACATAATCCTGACGTCGGTCCGGTTTATTTTTCTTTTTGTGGCTTTTCTCAAGATCAATTGAAACACCAAGAGATATTTATGACTATTAGTAAGGCTTTCTTTCTAAAAAAGAGGTAATAAATGACCCGCATAATGAGCTTGCCACAACTAATAACCAAGTTATTTTCTTTTTGTTTGATGTGGACAGACTGCATTAACTGTCCATAACATTATAAATCTCCTCTTGTGATTAAATGAAGAAAAGTAAACGTGGGTACACAAATAAAAAAATGTCCAGTTATGCAATTAATATGCTGATGATATATGTTCATTTCAAATCTTATAGAAAAAAAGAAAACAACACACACACAATAAAGTAAGCGGCACTACTTTCATATTACTTTTTTTTTTTGATAGAATCTTCCGCTCATCTCTCGAGTTTAACAGCAAAAATAAGGATAATAATGAAATAAATCAACATCCTGAAGCTCCAGCAGACAAAGACGGATATGAAGTCATTATGCAGGCTCCCCTGAGACCTGCTCACAGTTTGATCTTTAAGTTATAATTAAAATCTCACTCAGCCTCTCCTGTTTTTTCTTAGTTCTCGCTCTTGTAATATCAGTGATTTATTAGCACAGCTTCACATTAGTCTTTTCGTCCCATCTCTGTATGAGATGGTTTCTTAATATTTCTTGAACTACTAAGCAAATGATTCCCTATGTTTGCAAAACACACATGCAGATGGACCTGAGTGGTAGCTTGGATCAGTCATGCTGATTTTATGCCTGCTAAAGGACTACCAGAGTGGACAAGTTTCCACCTCTTTATCCCCAGCTGAGATCAATTCCACTGATCATCAGTGGGGAGCTTGGTTGCTGTCAGTAGTGTTTGTGTGGTTACTAAAGTGGATCGACAGAGCTACACAGAAGGTAAACCCCTGTAAATGCATCTTATGTTTTCACTTTCTGTCCGTCTTTTGTTGTTTCAGATCATAAAATGTTTTAAGTGTTAGAAAGATGATCTGGGTAAACTGCCATAATATATTTTAAAATAAAAATTAAAAATTATAATCATTTAGGGGGAAATGTTTTCCAAATTAATCTGGTATAATACGAAAAACAAAACACTGAAATTTACTATATGTTTTATGTCAGGTTGAGTTTAAAGTTAGTATCCAGGCCTTATTATGACTACACCAGATCCTGTTTGACAGGAGTACGCTAAAATATCTTAAAAGGGGAACTATTTCAATACCAATTCTAATGAAACATTAAAAAACTGAAAATAAAGAAAGTTTAAGACATCACAATGGCCGTAAATGGTTACAAAACCACTTAGCACTCCATCAAACCACAGTGAGAACTATTATCTACAAATTGCTAAAACCACGAAAGAGCAACACACCTTCCTAGGAGTGGCTGGACCTCCAAAAGTACTCATAGAGGAAATCAATAACTAATCCAGGAGGACACATTAATGACCCTAGGATAACGTCTAAAAAATGTCAAAGCATTTTCTTATTTTAAGGTCTGTGTTCATGATTCAACATTAAGAAAGTTCAGCTGACAGAGCTGGAAAAACAAGACGTCAAGAAAACTCCATGCAAAAATGTTCTTTGTACCTATAAAACAAACAGAAACTTTCTTTGGAAAGTGGGCTGTCTTTAATGTCAAATAGTATAATGTACTGGTGGAGATATGCTGTGATGCCGTTGACTTGAAAGGCAAGGTATGATCATCAGTTTGTAATCTTAAACTCACTTGGGTTAAGACGCCAGGCAAAGATCTGAAGATAAAAACATTTAATAATAATTATAATATAATGGTTTTGGAATGGCCTTGTCAAAGAGTGAATGTAAATCCAATTGAGATACTGTAGCAAGAACTTAAACCAGACAGATGTAAAAGACTCAATGACGGTTAGAAATGTGTGATGGCATTGTTGCCTCCAAGGATACTCTACTATCTTAAATCACCATTTAAAAAATCATTTTATATTAGCAAAGTTACTGTGTTTAATCATTTTTAACTTAAGAGGGTTAGGGTTATTCAAAATGTGACCTAAACTCTAAGCAGCGAGATACGTTCAGGGTATTAAATTCGTTGTAGCATTTTAAAGTTAACCTGCGACCTATAAAAACAGAAAGGTGGAAAGGTTATTATTTAGCAAGATTTCCTATGTAAAGTCATATGTATTTTTAGGAATGTCTTCACTATAAATCCCTCCATCCGTTTGTTCTCTGCCTGGCGATGCTAGCCTTTCTCTGTCTCTCCACAGCTTGATTTAGGAGTTGCCCTCATGCTTTTGACATATTCGTATTTCTATCACAGCAGATTAAAATTGTGTGTGTGTGCGTGAGATGAAGGAGTCTGTGTCCATGATGATTCAATAGCTCTGTATTGGAGCCTTGCGTCTGTTATCACACAGTTCGGTTACAAATGTGTCTGTGTGCGAATACGTCGACTCGTGTGCGACGACGATAATATCTGCCACACATACATTATCCATCCTTTCTATTATTCAGAATTCACAGGAAGGAGAATTAAAGTGCTTTCAGTCTTGCAGCCATGTCTGAGCAGACCAGATCTCTGCCCACCTCCCCGCCTCCTCCCCAGTCAGAGGTTAAGATAGCAATCAGGGCGGAAACACAGATGGAGAGAGGCATTTTAATAATATTTTAATATTCACAGTGGCTAGTAATTGTTAAACCACAATTCGGTCCCCTCTACTCTCACTGGACTCTCTATGAAAGCATGCTTGCAGGGACAAAGAGATAGGGAAGAGAGGATTCAGGTTTTTGTGCTGCCTCTTTAGATAGAGTTAACATTTTTAATTGTACTTACACATGTACTTACCGTAGTTTAAATTTATCTGTACGTGGTTTTCCTAAGATAGGTGAATATATTTAAATATATTTGGAGACCTACATCTGCTTTTTTTGTTGTTTTTTAAAAGTATTCATAAATTCACAATATTTATTATATATTTAAACACAGCATTTGTGTTTAACTTCATCCCTTATTTGGAAATGTAAAATACGGCTGAAAGTTATGTGTAATATGTATCCAGCTGGGAAAGCAACATGTCTAAAAATTTAATTTTAAAGACTTTTCACTGACTCTTAAGATATTTGTCTCTAGGAATCATCTTTCAATCCTTTTTACCAAACATAGAAACAACCTCCCTGAGCTCTATTTGATAAAGTTGCCTCTCTCCGATTAATAATCATAATTCCTCAATAGTTTTTTTTTTACTGATATGGTTAATTAATTAGCAATAAATAAATAAATAATGCAAAAAATAATTAAACTCATTCATGTCAGGAGAAATTTCTAATCCACAATACTGGTTTTTGTTTTAAACAGTTAAAATATGAAAAATAGCTCGAATGTAATATAAAACACACATATAAACTCTAAAATAAAGCAGTGTATAACTGCTTCCCTCTAAGCTCAGGAAAATAAAAAAACAGCAATAGTATTTGTGGCATGCCTAAAGTTTTAAAAGAGCCCAACATGACACTTCCTTGGCTTCTCTACATGTTTTTTTATTTATTTTTTTGTTATGCATTAATCCATCAACTAATCCTTTTTACTATTCAGATTACACACACACCACTTTTCAGATTAGAGCCCAAAGTGTGCGGACTATTGAAAGGGCCACCAGAGACACACATGACCTTTTCCATCATGGCAAGACACTTTGAGTCAGCTGTGAATCCATCTCAGTGATTGGCCATTTCCTGAAATCTGTCTGATACAGTTCACATCTACTACCGTTCTGTTCACTTTCTCATTTGTTTAACTGGACGTCTTTAATTTACCTTGTTTCTGGTTTGTTTAAGTGCATTTAACAGGAGTTATTTAAAATCTCTATCGGTCAAAACCAAATGCAATCACATTTTTATTTTTCATGCCAATAAATATTTAGTAGGGTTGTACCTGAATTTAAGTTTTTAAGAAGCCGTTGGAGCCTGTCAGCCAGTCGCATAAAACTATTCCTTCATAGATGCTGTTATAGCTGTGCAGCAGGCATCACTCATGTCAGTGTCTGACCTGCACTATTTTCTCCTGACAACTTGCTATCCATCCATCTCTGCCACTTGTCCTGTTTTTCTGTTACATGAGGGAGTTGATGTGTGCTGTTGTCACTGTGCATGTCGGGATATTCCATGCTTGTAGAAGTTTAGAATTTTAGATGGGATGTAGGACATACTGGATTCTTCTATGGTATTTTGAAGTACACATCATGAAACACTTAAACTAAAACTGTGAAGTTAAATCAGCCACAATATTGAGAGAAAACGTATGCCATACCTTGGGAGGCTCAAAAGCAGAATGCTGAAGCTGGACACACTCTGTGGAAAGACTCCAAGTTGTGTCGTCCACGGCTTATACTGAACTTGTAGATCGAGGCCGAGACAGAAGTTGGGTCAGAATTGTTGAAGCAGGGTCTGAAGCAAGGGAGTCATAAAGAGTATAGTCTGTCTCCCAGAGATGAACCTTTTTTGGATGTATGTAAGCGAGCTACCACAGAACAATACCATAGACCTTGTGGTTAACAAAATAGTCAGTATCCAGAATCAAACCTGTCCAGAACCTACATGGGCTGAAAGGCCACTCAGCGAAGTGGAAACAATTACTCCAACAGAAACATTAAAAAGTTAGATTGAAAAAAAACTCATGTTAGCAGACATGTTTTGCGGTGTGATGAAGTTGAAGTGAAGGGCCATAAGGAGCATTGTTAGATTTTGAGAATAAACAGGGGAACCCTTGTACAGGGAAAACCTTTCCAACTATGAAGGACATTGGTAGCAGCGTCATGTTTTGCAACAGAAGGAGCTGGTTCACTATATAAAATCCGTTGCATCTTGAGGAAAAAAACATGAAGTGGAAGCATTTAAGCAACAACAAAATAAATTAGCAAGGAAGGATTATCTTGGGGTTAAATTGGTTTTAAAACAGACTTTATCCCTAGCTTTAAAGCCAAAGTGGTTACAAAGTGGCAGACATAAGCCATGGTCAAGTGAGGCTGCCTACAAAAATGACTGCTTCTCTTAGGAGCAGTAGACCAGGATTCCTGCAAACTATTTCATTTGTGAAAGGAAATCCAAAATATTTGACCTATACAAGATAATTATATTTATGTAAACATATGAGCCATTAAATAAATATGAGACCTGGATAAATAAATATCTGACATATCCCTCTCTCTCATCATTGTGGTCTTCAACTAATATAAATAATTTTGCCATTTCTAGCTGACCAAGTTGGTAGATCTTTTTAAACTTTGAGGAAAAAGGTGCAGTTAGATTTTGTTGGGTGTGCAGCATGTAAACATCTGGTTTCAATTATAATGCAAAAAATGTAGGAAACAATTAACTGACGTTACTGAATGAACCTCAAATGATTTGATAAAATAAAAAAAAAGATGAATCTTTTTTTTATTATTCAATGCATTTCTAACGTAGGTGGTTCTTGTAGCAGAGATATTTAAAATACATTTGCCAAAGTAATAATTTAATCTTGTTATGGTTTTTAATACTTACAACATTCTTTGAGAAATGTTATATTTAAAGCAAATGAAGTTCTGTGTTTTGGCAATGGTTGTGCTTTTGCACATTTTGTTAGTCAATCAACCCACAGCCACAATAGATGCTTAAGAATGTTCTGGTCTTGATTGCCAGCTTTGGTTGCCATGGCAAAGGTATTTGAACATTAGCATTTTCCCATCAAAGTGGTACCATTGCTTAACCAGTGCAACGTCTAGAGCCAGTTTTTAATGGTCCAACAAAGTAACAGTTTTGATTTTCCATGGTGAGCAAAGTTGGTGCCACATTATCAAGACACTGTAACATCTATAACATCTCATTCAGTTTGTGGTTAAACCTCATTGTTTCTTATTCTTTCTGTTTATTTATTTATTTATTTTTTTTGTGAATATTATTCTAGTCACTAATGGGGCTTTGGGATTCACCTCAACATCCCTGCAGAGAGACAACCTGATATCAATAATTAGATTTTTAAAAGTCAAAAACAAAACATGCTGCGTTTGTGAACACTTCATAATCGCCTCCAGTCTGTCTCTGATTAGTGCCTGGCAGCGTTGGAAAACAAGACTTGCAGGATTAGAAGCTGGGTTATTAAATTACCTAAAAATGCAGAAATGTTTAACATGTTATAAGTGTTTACTTGCATTTATATGCTTGTGATACAGTAGCATCTAACCCAAACTGCCTGATTGTGTGTATGTGTGTATGTTCCTTACCCTCTCCAAAGCATTTACATCTAGGTTAGTATCACTAACACTAAAGTATCTTGAAAAATCTTTCTTGTTGCCTTTTTCAAATTCTCCGTTTCAACCTCCCATTGGAAAAATATAACCTATGCACACAGCATGGAATGGATATAGCTCCTTCATGCATTACTAGCCAGCGTCTTGTATAATTATACACTCCATTAATGTATTGCTTTTGTGTATTTTACTTATTAGCTGGAATAAACAGCCCCCAGTCAATGTCCATAGTTTAATTACAGAGTAAATGTTTAAAGTAGGGACGACAGTATGGGTGATGGAACAAAGAAATACAGATCCTGCACATTTATCAGTTTTTTCAGAATTTTACATATACTTTACATATTTCAGATCTTCAGACTGGCTTTACAACCAAAGATACCAAAGAAAAAGCAAATCAGCCCATCCTGAACCTGTGTGAAAAAGTAATTGCCCTCTAAATTAACAATGAGTTGTCCCTCCCTTGGCAGCAACAACTGCCATTAAGTGTTACTGGCAACTGCTGATGAGTCTTTTACAGTACATTGCTATGGATTAACTTTGACCCACACTTTTTTGAATAACAGAGACAAGACAGGCATATTCTTTTAAGTGTTTTTATTATAGCTTTTAATCAGATTTAAGTCCAGGCAGAATTGATGGATTGATCAATATTGACAAGTCTGATGAAAACAGCTTGGAATCATCACTCTACTATCACTGGATGTAGTTGTTGGCATTGTTAGTTGTGGGTTACCAGTTCAAACCCACAATCTGTCCATTTTTAGTTATGTCCTTGAGACATCTCACCTGTCTTGCCTGCAGGTGGTGGTCAAAGGGCCCGGTGGCGTCCATTGTATGATTGTATGGCAGCCTCACTTCTGTCAATGTGCCCCAGGGCAGTTGTGGCTCAACACCATCACCCTGTGAAAGGGTTAAAAGCTCAAGGTAGTGTGAAGAGCTTTGGACTAGATAAAGTTTTTCACTGGTACACAGAACATTTTTATCTAAATGTTTTTTGCAGAATGTCAAACATAACACATGCACTTTTTTTTGCAGTTGCCGCAAAAAAAAAAAACATTTGCATGAATGAAGCGTAAAGCCTGCTTAAAACAGATTTGTGATCATGTGCTGTTTTTGTTTTGTTGTGGGTGGTTGGCGTTTGACTTTGGCACATACCTACATTTAAAAGAACTCTTAATGGTTCCGAATTACAGGCAAAGCCCACAGCTGACTTCACAAATGCACCTTTGGCGACATAGTCAGATATTCCATAAACACGCCTCTACATGTTATAAAAAACACAACAGGCAATATTATTCAATTAAAGCTGCATATACTGGATTGAAATTTTCATCAGAATGAGTGTAAAGGCAGATGAGCTGGGATGGCATGTTTTTTTCTATGATCAGTTTTTTTTGTGCAAGTTTGTAAAAAAAGTTCATTACTTTTGTACACTGGTTATGTCATTTTTGTGTGGTTATCTTTTACTGTGTTTTGTACAGAACACAGTTTTAATGCATCCCTATTATGTTATTGTAATGTTTAGTGTTGCCTTTATTTTTTTTCGTATGCGTCTTTAAGTGCCACAAAAATGAGCGCAAACATAAATGACCTAAATTCTATCCTCTTGCACCAAGTAATAACCCTTGGGGGGGAAAAAATGCACCACAGGCTAAACGATCTGTAGAGGTTTACACAAAGACATGTGAGGGAGCACAAGCATTGGATATCCTAATGGCAGGATCAGACAAGGGCTACAAAGAAAGAGGGAAATCATTAGGATGCAAATGAGAAGGAACAATTAGAATGTGTGCAGGAGATTGAAAAAGATACTGCATGATCTTTGCTTTAACTGAAGTTTCGCTCTCAAAGCAGCCGTCATCTGGTCGCTGTCAAAAATCCCGGCGACCGGTGCAATTAATTTCACAGTGATGACTATTTCACCAGCCCCAGGAATTTTAAAATGCAGGGTTTCAGCCTGCTATCTAAACAGTTTAATGCAGCTTTTGACAAATGCATGAAGGCAAGAACTGGCATGGATCACTCTTTCTTCCCATTGGGAGGACAGTTCACACTATCAACTTTAAATACTTAATTTAAATCTTACTTCAAATGTATTTAGTGTTAAAAGCAGATGGTGTGCATTTCTGGACAATAGACAAAATAAACCAAGACTACTACCCTGCTTTTAAGCCACTGACCTCTTTTTTCTACTTTTTATGTCCTATATTTATTTGCTTTTTACTCTCTGCCCCACAGTTTTGTCCTCTAGTGCTTCAAGACAATTTGTACCTCTTTGTTAGTTGCTGTCTTAGTGCTTGAGTCTCTTCATAAAATAGAAATATGTAGTAGCTTGAGTCAAAGCCATGACCAAATAAAATCGAGCCAAGTGTCTTCCCAGGAACCCATCCATCCACGTCATAAAAACTGCTTTCTATTTGTGTTTTCAATGCATCTGACCATTGTTGGCCATTTGTCTCGTCTCAGGTACTGGGATATCCCCCCTTTACTCTCCATAAATCCCCCTTACGCCTCCTTCTCTGTTTCTTTTTCTCTTTACCTCTGCGTCTTGGCATCTCTTTGAGCGTTTTGTAGCGCATCATGTGAGATTTATTTCCAAATACACAAGAGCAAAATGTACTGTGCGCCTCTTTAGTTTGAGGAGGGATTTACTCCTTGTTAAGAAGAGTTATGTACACTGTGACATTTTACACCCTGACTCTAGTTCTGTGATATATTTCACCTGAAGTTCCACCTAATCCACACACGGAATCCTTGGCTCAGACACACTTTTAAGACGGGAAGACAGAAATCTTATTGGATATTTGGTATTAACGTTTTCACCTTTTATGTTAGAGCGCTTTTTTTAATTTATTTATTTATTTTTTGAACCTTTTCTAGACTTTAACAAATGTGTTTGCACCTCTGCTAAAGATATGCAAAAACATATATACTTTATTTTCCACGCTGCTACTGAAATTGTTTTAGGTCACTATTGTTACATCCTGATGTAGTTTAGACTTTATTTTTAATTTGATCAATTAGAATTTCTGCATCCCTGAGATATAACTATACATCATCAAACAGAGACTGATTTGTTTCAGCTTGGCTGGATGAGGATGAATATTATTCTTGCAACAGCACAGAATGAATAAAACATTTAAAAAATCTCTAAAGCTTAACAACAAATTCCTTAAAAATAAATTCCTATACAGTATGAATATGACAACTAGTTGTTGGAGAGGAATGCCAAGAAAAAGTTTAGTTTAGATAGTTAAACACTGGATGGGTCCAGGCATGGACAGCCTATAGGGCTTACCAGGAAATGCCCGGTGGGCCGTCGCATATTTTTGGGCATGGGCCGTTCTAATTTTATTTTGAAATATATATTATTTTATTGGCTGTGACATTAATTGCTACACAAAGTGTGGCAATTGGTAGAATTTCTCAAAGGACCATGGGCTAGTCCTATGAACGGACTAGAAGAAAACAGTCAAAAACAGATATGGATAAACAACAGAAACAAAAGGGTGGTGCACAGGAGCTGCGAGATAAAAGGCTAAAAAGGCTAAAAAGCCTACAAGTGGATGCAGCAAAATGTGCCAAGACTATCACAACCATCGCGTATAAACATTGAATTCGTAGGAGCCATCCATTGGTTTTGTATTGTTTCATTATTATTATGATGCATTCTCTGTGGTTGTGCATGCACGCACATGTGAGGTCAGCTGACGCCGTCACCGGCGGCTGTGTGTGGCACCATGGGTGTGGTGTTCATCTATATTTGTGTGAGTGTTCACCTGTAGTGGGGTTTTGGCCTGGACCATGGTGGCTGGATGAGATCGGGGAGTACATTTTTTGTTGACCGTTTTCATCCATGTCAGTTTGAAATATCTCTGCACGGCTCATGACCGCATCAAATAAGTACGTCTATTTTTGTTGTATGCTTGTGAGTTGGAGCAATAAAAAGCATCATCGAGAGCAATGGATCAGCCTGATGATTCATCAATATCCATTACCCTTTGTATTAGCCGTCAGTTTTGTTTATAATAGACACTACGAATGCATCACCTCCCCTACCTGGTAAATTCAGGCGGGGCGACTCTTAGAGATATAAATAAATATGGCGACAGTGGAAAAGCGCAAAATTTTATGGAGTCCCACAGAGTAGTTCCGAAGAGAAACTTAAAATTAAAATCGATAATCTTGATTTTGAGTTTATATGAAGGATTTAGAACAAAATGTGATAATTTGAAAAACATGTTGTATAACCATCGCCATTAAAGGAGCAGTACAACAAGTTTCTTTCACCTACTAAGAAGTCATCTGCTGCAAACTTTGTTGTGAAGTCTTATGTTGTCTCTCCACACCAAAGAAAATGTCTAATAAACCACCTTCATACATTTATGTCGTACAGAGTAGCTTTGTCAAACAAAGCAGGCGATGGTCACTGCTTCGTTTGCCAAAGCTACTCTGTACGACATAAATGTATGAAGTAAAACAATTTTCAAAAATACTGAAGGACTGAAACAGGCTACAGTGTTTTGGTCGTCAGCAGCAGCTTAAAAAAGGGGGAAATCTTGTAAAGTTGATCCTTGTTTTATATTGAATAGATGCTGATTATTAGCAGATTTTGGTAGGATTGCATATGAAGTCCTGATAAATGAACCTCAAAATAAATAAAAATGATCTATTTTTATTTTATTTTGATTCCTTTTAAAAAATCATCATGGGTCACTTAATTATACTTTTATTTATACTATAATTTTTCTAATCTGGAATCAAAAGTTTTTGTTATGTTAAACGCATTAACAAAGTTTCAGCAAATTTATTTTTCCTGTGAATTCTTGCCTGTTGTAATTTGTTTTGCTCCTGACAGTTGGTTTATTAAAGGTCCAGTGGTGACCCCAAAAAGGGCTTTATTAGTTAAAACATTTATGTGAAACTGATCGTTACAATAAAATATTCACATTTATTCTGCAGATTACAAAAAAGAATGACCACTTGTCATTTTACAAACATATAATATAAAACAACATTGGAGGCTTTTTAAAAATATTGCTATGTATATCGTGTATTTTATGTATTATGGTAGGTGAGCAAGTTCACAAGGGGGGTAGCGGAATTCTATCCCTGCCAAAGCTGAGACCAACCCTACGCCCTTGTTGAATGTGATGTGACCTAAATAACTGCATAAGCAAATAATTAATTGATTTTGTAATATTAGCATTGAATATATTGTGATCTCTTTAAAACTTTTAGTGTAGTTTTCAAATGGCTGTGTTTAGAGCATTTTCAGGTAGTCACAATTATCTGATTTTTCATTGGTACACAGAATTGGAAAACCCTAGAAATAATCATAATAAAAACATGGCAAAACCACTAGTGTTGTTACACTCTCTCTCTGACTACACTTCACCATTTTATGTGTTTTACTGAAAGATTTTGACACTAAAATGAATAAAGATTGTTTGATGCTAAGTTTTGGTTCTTGACTTCATAGTTTAGTGCTTTATTTGTTAACTTCTATCTAGGCATATGACTCTCTTTTGTAGTATCTATGAGATAAAATGCCATGAGTTATGTGAACCGTTGTCTGCAGATAATGTAGTGGGCTGGTCTGGATAGGGCCGAATTTTTGTCCCAGTCCACACCTGGAGATAGATTATATCCCCCAGGGTTTAATTGTTTTTCACATATTTGTTAATACTGGTTATTTCTGTACAGATTTGTATCTAAATTACCTTTTTTTTTTACCTTTAAAATAAAATACTTTGGGCTCTTTTACCATTTTTATTATATTTGGGGGGGATTTTATGCTCTTGTGATAATAGGTACATTTATTTTATGGATGCTTACTTTTTCTTTTTTTCTTCTCTTGACCAACCACAGCTCTGTCCAAACTTGAAAAAACGCCTGATCATCCAATGAATGCAAAGGCCAACTCAATTCTTTTCTTTTTTATTTTCTTGATTTGCAGGAAATTGAATGGGTTGATAACCTTAAAACATGAACAAACAAAAGTGTATATTAGTTTGAAATAAATATAATTCAACACAAGTTTTCTTAGAGAACAAGTGTTACTACTTAAATCAGTAATTTAAAGTTAACCATTGGAGATTAAAGTACCATTTTTAACAATGAACAAAAACCAAAAATATACCACATATAATCAGTCATACTTAAATACCCTTTAACCAGTTCACAGGCACTATAGGTGTTTCAAGTTTCCTAAAATGTTCCTGTCCTACTGGTTGCGTCTTTGGATCATCAGGGGCTGAGGTTGTTTTGTCAATCCATGTCTCCCAGGAGGCGTTTCCTGTGGGTGGGAAACTGAAGATGTTGCAGGTGAAGAGGTTGACCTCTGCAGGTTGGGAGTGCATCTGTTTGCATGGTATAGAGCTTTGGTTTTGACAGTCTATGATATTATTACTTTTTCGTTATCAGGGATACCACTATGCTTCCCTAAATTTGCAGATATGCTTATTTTTTTCTGTATGGATGCTGTATGTTTAAATACAATTTTACAAAAATGTTTCTCCCATTTTGAGAGAATTCTGGTAAAAGATTTTCTTGGTTATTGGTTATTAATGGTATCCACGCCTGGGTTATAAAACAAAGGGCAACACATTGAAAACAAATGATTAAGGACAACATATATGATTAAAATCAGAAAACATATTGCATATTCCTAACGCATAACATTTACCCTAACCAAAGTCTTGTTGTTGTATTTCTCAGGATGTAACCCTGCTCTTTGACGTCATACGCCTAAACACACACACACACACACACACACATACACACACACACACACACACACACACACACACACACA
>JAVLVB010001217.1:1578723-1605178 GCA_032876305.1 Orestias chungarensis | reverse complement strand
CCTTACACAATAACGTTTGATCATCCATTTTCTGTGTCTGAAAGTCTCTTCTGATTATTTGTTTATTTTCTAGTCTCTGTGCAAAATTGCTTTTCAAGAAAATGTTGTAGGTTTCCATTCCTGATTATTATATTTTGTATCTAGCTTTTTTATATAGTGCATAAAATGCAAATTTTACTTTTTCAAAAGATCGTTCAGTAAGAATCAGAAAATGCATGAGCATACAAATATTACCCAAATGCTTGAGATATCTGAATAATTACTTTTAGCGATGCAATGATCAATCAGACAGCATTCCCCTCATTGGCTCTGAAAGGTGAAAAGGTAAATAATGAACACTTGTTTGGAGTCATTTTGATCAAAAATAAGTACCAACCAACATTTAGTGCTTTGCAGCACTTTCTTTAGTGTGAAAAGTAAAGATGATAATTAATTATGATAAGTAGTGTTTCATACAAAATAAAAAATGCACTCATGCACTTAAATTTATAATCTTTTTCACTTGTACATAAAGATATACATAATTATGGGCTATATTAATAGGACCACCATGCTTGTGAAAATAAAATGTTTCTTTTTTCCTGTTCCTGATTTTCTGGCCCTGTTTTATATTGCCCTCTGTAGTTCCTTTCCCCATCTCCTTTTCTCTTTCCATTTCTCCAATCCTCTCCTCAGGCCGTGTATCAGGACTCTAACTTAATGACAGTTGACAGATAGTTGAAGGGCATGGGCTGCTCCTTGTCAGCCCTGTTTTGGACTCATAATTATTTCACCAGTGTCACGTCACTGTCACCCTTGCGTGCTTTACACTGTCACAACCCAGATCCCGCCCACCCGCCCTGCCCGCTGAGCCTTGAGGAGAGACGGACCGTGTGTTCCTGTGTGTGTGTATAGTTGTCACTCGGCACCCTGCCAAGACAAGGATCTCTGCCACACTGCAGCCGTCGCTCTGTATGCTCCGTGGTAACAAACCAAAACCACAGTCTTGTGGCAGTGTGTTGTCGTGGAGGAAGGTGACTTTCCAACTGGATACCAAAATAATGTTTTGGGAAGATCTTGTACATTTCAGAGCAGATATACTGGTATGGTTTCACAAAGTTACTTTTGAGAATTAAATTTAAAAATATATATATATATTGACAATAATTTCTGTTGTAGACTTCACTTTGCCCCATTGGTTGAAAACTAACACTGCCATAGAAACATTTTCACGCCACCTCACAGATAACCTACGGTAAGTAAATACAACCAGTAGCCACTTTAACAGCGCTCACAAAATTGTGGCACTGATTGTGGAACCAGACTAAATTGAATTTGCTCATTTCCATATTAAATACCAAACCTTTGTCTGTTTTATGGGTTGCTTTTTTAATTGATCTCTACTTAATATGGGTTATTTGATTTAAAAAAAATGACTTTTTATATATAATTTGTACATTTATTCATGTTGAAAGACAGAAGCTGTTTTAAACCATTGATCAGACTATATATATATATATATTTATATGTTATATGTTAACTCACCAACCTCTTTAATAGGTCCACCTGTCCAACTGCTTGGTAACGCAAATTCCAACTCAGCCAGGCACATGGCAGCAACTCAATGCTTTTTGGCATGGTCAAGAATATTTGCTGCAGTTCAAACCGAGCATCAGAATGGGGAAGAAAGGTGATTTAATTGATGTTGAACGGGCATGGTTGACGGTGCCAGGCTGGCTGGTCTGAGTATTCTGAGTATAATCTATATATTGTATAAACTTAATCTCTCTCTCTCCTACAGGTAAAATGAGTAAGAGATGGTCAGTGTTATTCACTAATGACCACCTGTCAGTGGTCATAATGTAATGACTGGTCAGTGTGTTTATCAAAGCTTTCACTTGTGAAAGAGTTTCTGGAGCAGGACGGATCTAAGAAATATTTTTTGAAGTCCTATAGCATGATCTCAATTGGATTTTTCAAAAAAAGCAACAACTGAAAATTTGTAAATGGTATTTAGAAGTTATGAATGAGAATTTATAATCATTGTAGTTTTGAGAAGACAGCAGAAAACATTAAAAACATACACATTTCTAAATCAATAAGTGGAACACATTTGACACAACTGCAAATGCAAATAAAAAATTAAAACAAAGGCTGAGCCAGGCAAAATGTAAACAGTGCATCACAAAATAGACATTTGTGCACAGTATGTCACAAAGGTGAGAAACTGTACGAACATTGGAGAGCAGGAGAGATGGAAGCGATCAATGATTTAAACAATAATGAAACCCCCTGTATTCACTGTCACACTCTCACTTTCAGACGTCAGGATTGTCTTACAGACACACACACACACGTCTTGGGTGTCCATCTATTTGGTGTGGTATCTTGAAGCTGTCATTGTGGACGCTTCACTGTCCACTTCCCACTTCTAGTTTTCTTTCATTGACCATCCTCTCAGGATGAAGCCCAGCTTATAAATCCACTGTTTCTTCTCCCTCTAAAATCCTGCCAACCTGATTCTAAAGTCTCAGTTTTCTCTTTTCATATTTTTGTTTTAATTTTTCTTTTTGTTGCATTATAACCTTCAAAAATCCCATTCTTTTATACACACAAACACACACTATCTGCAAGTAAACAGAGATGCACGTGTGAAGCCTTTGTACTTGCTTTCCTCAGTCTTTCCTTCTGTGCCACTTCCAGCCTTCTGTTTAAATTAAAGTGAGCTGACAAACAAATTATATCTGTCACATCCTGTTTGCATGAACAAGAAGGGAAGTCAATAACGTCAGCCATTTTGGTTAGTCTGAGCTCTAATCACACTTCTGGCCCATTGCAACAAGGGTAAGAGCAAAAGGTAGATGTGGGGACGCAGGCTTGGTGGATAACAACTTCCCCCATCTCTCTGCATAAAACCAAAGTAGTCCAAACCAGGGCAACCCATTTCTGCATATTTTTTATAGGATTTTTTTGATGAGCCATTCAATGAAAATTTGTTAAAGGGGTTTAGTTTAATCCTTCTAGAGCCTAGGACACAATTTGATCCTTCGAACCCTTTGTTGCATCAGTTTTGATTTTCACCACACTACCAAAGTTTAAAAGTCTTCATATATACTGCACATAGAGTATAGGATTGGGTCCCAAGCAGGTACCAGTTGACAGAAATGATGCCCCTAGTTGACTAGAGAGCTAATACATTACATACTTTATTAAAGCAGATAGATAAGATATATTATCATGGCACAAAACAAACCAGAAAAACATAATATTCTCTTCATAAAACTTCATAAAAAACTTTGTTTGTATACTGGAATGCTTTTAGAACAGAATGACATTGAATGTAAAAAAAACAAAAAAACAAAAAAACAAACAATTACCAATACTTAAAACGTAGTAGTTCTAATTAAGGTTGCAAATGTGTGATCAGTTTCAAGATTTAAATTGTCATATTTTTAATCCTCTTTACCAAGAGTAGCAATAAATATTGAGAGGGCTGTAAATGAGATTAATCTACCTTATCTTTGGTTTTGACTTTTCGACTATAAAGTTCAACCAAATTGAAATCAGGTTCCAGTTCTAAAATAGAAAACAAAAAGTAAAAATCTGACTCCTTTAGAGGTCACTTCAGCCATTTGTTTGTCAAACAAATGCCAGGCCTTTCTTTTTTTTCACACTTTCTCTTTTTCACTTACACACACACACACACAGATACGTGTGCGCGCACACACACACACACACATATGTAGCCTTCTCCCTGTGGATACATACGGCTTATCTCAACGACATCAGTCAGACTCAAATGCTTGAGGCTCTCTTTGTGTAGGTGTGCTTTCTAGTGTATGAGTGTTTGTGTCTAAAGGTCAAGAGTCAAAGGTTAGGACACCTGCAATGCTCATGTTGACCCTACTTAGCTCCAAGGCACACAGGTTCCACAGAACAATCTGTAACATGTAAAATTCACGGCTGTAACTTCAAATAAATGAGAAATGAGAACATATAAATAGTTGGCATCAGTTTGACACATAGGGGGTCAGATTTGTTCACCCTCTTTAACCTGATAGTTTAAATGTGCAAAGTTGGTGGAAATATACATTCCTTTCAGCCACTTATGTTTTATGAACAGACTCAGAATCAACATACACATTGGGAATTTTTGTTTTAAGTTCAGACCCAGATAGCAAAATATGTTGATTTACTGTTGAAATATGGTCAAAATGGTTGATTTTTGGTTAAGGTCGATGATTAACCAAAAATCAATCATTAAACAATTGTCTGATTCTAGCCAATTAACCAATGTTGAAGAGATGACATTGAATAAATGTTGGTTTTATTTTGAATTCTAATGATTTAAATGCCAACGTCTAATCAACATTGAATCAATGTATGCTTTTTGTCCTTCCTCACCCCGCTCCTCCTCTCACCCTTCTCCTCCTGGATGCGCTCTGGGTGAGACCATTTTATCATTGGGCGGGGATTTATCACGTTTTAAATTAAGCACGTTATGTTGAGGAGGACAATGGGTTGTGATCTTCCCTTCCCATATTTATCTGTAAATATTTTTACATATTGTTTGTGCATTATGTGGTGTCAGAAAAAATCTAATTTCAATGAGTGGAACGGTCCACTTCCCCCTGTTTACAAGGGTGGTATGTCCCAAACTGACAACCGCTTATGAATTTCATTCCTGGTCTACTGCCGCACGTTTAAAGTAAGCATACTTATGATCTTAATTACATTTATTGAAAAATAGCTCAATTGTTTTGTCCCTATGTTCTTGCTTGTAAGGTAAATGTGTGACATATGTCAATTAATATTTATATTTCTTATTTATATTAATACAGACACTCAAATGAATATTCATGAATACTCGTTGAGATGCAATTTGATTCTGAGTGTACAAGTGGAACCGTACAGTTGTTTTATCTGTTCTCAGTCCTAACCAGTACATTATTCGATATTTACTTGTTTTTCGAAACTTTTCAAATGTTTTTTATTCTTATTTCTAACCCTGTCAAACTAGCTTTCGGTAAAAAGGAACAGACCAATCATGTGCTGTTACTGAATGACGTTGTGCGAGTGAGCCAATCAAAAGTTATATATTGGGTGACTCATCAGGGCGAGAAGAATTTTTGCTGAGTCAAGTAAACTCCATGGAAACATTGTTATCAGGTTCCAGAGGCCGATTGAGGTGTAAAATAGGTGTAATATAGTTATAATAATTATTATAATCACTCTTATCTTTTTCAGCTGCTGCTCGACAGTTCGACCCGAAGCTGACTGAAAGCAACTACAGTGAAATAGTGAAAAAGTGGCTTCGCTATGCACTAGAGCGGGAGGGAGGCATCCTTAGAAAGCAACTATAGTCCTCCCTCTTTTTTTCAATTTGTTCTTTGGCATGGGCATATTTTATAAATATTTATTTATTTATTTGTGCTGCACAGGAGACCCCCATGTCTGTTTTTTTGATAAATTGCTAAATTATTTCCTGAATAAAATTAAGAATTAATGCCATTTTGTCATTTTTAAGTTTGTTTTCACACATTTTAGGAAAAATAATAGATCATCATCTTTCAATGATATTATGTGTTTAACACCCAGACTAAATGAAGACTTGTAATCGTTTGTTACAATGTAGACCTATCCGCAGATATTAAACTAGTTGGTAATAGTTAAACCCCTCTAATGGGCTTCACGAAGTGAATGGCTTTGTAAAAGTTGAAAATTTTAAGGACAAATCTACACGAACCAATGCGGATGCCTTAACTTTGACTCAATTTAAAATCAACGCATATGTACCTGTAGATAATCATTTTGATGATGGTTGAATCAATATTGATATAATATTAATTATGGTTGAAAACCTAACGTTGGTTCAATATAAAATCAACTAAAATGAGCATGTAAATCCTAATTTAGATTATGGTTGAATCAATATTGATATATCAGTTATGTTTGAAAACCTAACATTGATGCAACATCTAAGTCACTGACCACTTTTTGTATAATTTCAATTTCAGGCTTCAACATTGATTCAACTTTTCCTCCTAACCATATTTAAATGTTGATTCACTCATATTTTGCTTTCTGGGGAGGCATTGAATAGTAAAATGCAGCCCTCTGGTCAACCCATGCACCAATACACTTTCTTCTTTCATTCAGATTGACAGTCTCCAATTTGTCTATATCTCTTGCACACCATCCTTCTTTTCTTGTAACCCTTGGGTTAAGTCCTGTTTGCACATTTGACCCCAGCGCTCTGCTGTTCAAAAATACATGAACAATAAATAAGGACGCTCTTCTCTTTGCTTCAGGCTCGCTCTCTCTCCCCCAACTATCCTCTCTCTCCATCCATCTAGTCATGTTTGTACAGAGCTCATTTAGGTTCTTAAAGGAAATGGAGATCGGAACAGTGATCCTGCAGTCGCCGAGGTCCCTAACTGATATCCTTTCAGTCAACATTTACAATTCTTCAACTTGAGCGCCTTAACTCCATATCTTTTGGGGCGGACATTTTTTAAAGGGATTTGCAGACTCCAGCATCATTAGTGTCAAGCATTTAACAACTTGATGTCCCATTTGTTTTAGATTATAACCCTGATTCATTATGGAGCCTAAAGCACTGCCATAATTCTTGTCTCACTCCAGCATATTTCAAAAGTATGGCCAAAAGTTTTTTGTATTTTTTATCTTTATTTGTAGTTTATCATGTTTTACCCACAGGTGTTCAAGTTTTTTAGATTAATTTTGTGTATTAGATGAACAAAAATAAATAATTGATTTATTGTGGATGGAGGATAGATACTTTACATAGTTTTACTAAAAAAATATCAGAGACAGAGTTACGTGTTTAGCATATAAAAGTTTTTGAATAATAGCTTAAGGCCAGTAAGACCTGGTTGAGAATCTTTGTTAAGCATCTTCAAGATTAACAATTCACCTTTCCCCATCCAGTTTACTCTGTTTCACAGATGTTCACATTCACCTGACCCACCTTAAATTTAACATAATTCTCCAACTGTATTTAAGTGGCTCCAATTGTTCCTTACTGGATTTCTCGGCTGCTTAACTGTGATAGTTTTGATTGTCTTGATTGTCCTGTTCACTTTGTGACATTTTCTTTTCAAGTTGCAGATACAGAACAAAAAAAAACTAAATAAATAAAAAATCAGTGACTTAGAAAATTTGAATATTAGACATTAGGGCTCCTATTGCATTAACTATTGCATCAATGTAGAGTGGCCTAGAGGCAGCTTGTTGTTATGTTGAAATGTGATGAAAGCTACGTTTGCTTTGATAGTGGCCCTTCAGGTCATTGCTTGGTCTTGTGTCACCCACTTCCCAACTTACAATACAATAAAAGAAAGTGGTAATCAATTCAGTGTCGTGATAAAGTTTATCAGTAGTAGGAAAAATTAAGTTTGCTCAAATGTTGTGCCGGATGGCTGTTTTGAATATGGACTTTACAAGAAAAGGGGACAAGCATCAGAAGACAATACTGCACCCCAAACAATCTCTGATTATGGGAGCTTCATGCTGGACTTCAAGCAATAATGACTTTGCCTATACAGTTTAGAGGCTTTGCCTCTGGGATCTTGGTTTCTGAATGAAATGCCAAACTAACTTTAATTTTGTCTAAACAGAGAACATTTGACCAAGAAGTTTGCAGTTCATGAATGCAGGCTTGACCTTCCTTCACTGATTACGGCTCCTTGCTGGGGGCTTCCTCCTTGAGCTACCAGTGAACCTTGTTTTATCCTCCTGTGCCTGGATCTAAAATTTTCAGCCAGTCTGCTAGATCAAGAAGAGTGGGAATGGGAGTCCCGTGTGAGTGGATAAAACAGCGGAAGCCTTAGCTTCCCCAGCAGTCTTGACGTGTGAGCCAGACTCAAGTTCCACCTCACCTTTCCTGCCCAGTGCACTCGGAAAGCAAACATCCTGAAAGTCTTGATGTCTCCACTGGTGATATTCGGACCATCCATCAGCTCAGCGATCCGCTGTAGGTCTAACTGGTGGGGCTGCCTGTACTGCTTGTCAAGAGCGGCTATTTTGTCAAAATAGGGGCACCTTGAGTGTCCGTAGGAATTGGCGACCAATAGAGCTTCTTCCACCTTGAGATGGTCCATAAAGATATGGAGTTTGAACCTCTCATTTGCATTATCAGGAAGGAGGTTTTCCAGAGCTAACTGTGAGAACTCTCTGGGGTTTGGATGAGTAAAGTCTGGTATGGTTCGTGTAGGTCCCTTATAATGGTTGGTGTGGGTCCATTATACAGCCTGACGATGAGCTCTCCAGCTGATAAGAGCAATGAGAGTCTCGTGGTGAGTGGAGTGTTGCAGTCTAACCTTGTCCTGCCTGTGAGAAGGCTAGACTGTGTCCCACTCTCACTCCTGTGAGATTGGGACGACTTATCCCAGGCCGGCCCCTCTGGTCCAGCCTCTGAGCCAGGGCTGCCAGAGCGTGCTGGGGAAGCACTTTGTCTCCTGGTTTGTGGGGCTGGAATAGTTCGGGTTTGCTCTTTCTTTACCTCCTACTTACTTTGGCGAGGTACTGTGATTGGTCGTGGGGTAGAGGAAGACCAGGAGTGGTAGGACGGCTCCATTCTTTCATATTTGGACTGGCGTTGATGGTCAGCATGGTCGATCTTCATCCTCGCCATATCTAACAGCAGGGCATCTTGCTGACGACGAAGGTATTTGATCTCCTGCCTCATTTCTTCCCTAGCGATTTCCTAATTGTCCTTTACCACCCATCCTGGTGGTGAATAGGAGGCTTGACTTACAGAAGGTAAGGATGCACGTGCTGCTGTGTATCGCCACTCCTCTTCGTCCGAGTAGTCCAACATGTTAATCGGCAGTGGGTCTGAATCCGGCTCAAAGGACCATGTAAAAAAAGGTTAGCTGTATGGAGCTCTCATCTTTACTGATCGGTTGGCTAGCAAGCCCTCACCGGTTACAATTATGCTGATTAGTTAAAGTTCAGACACGCTGCGGTTGTCCAGTAAGAGAAAGATACAGTTGATGTTGGCTGATGGATTTTATGTAGAAGTTTCCAAAGTACGGATGTGGTTCTGCAACAAAATTATTAACATAAGTGGTTACTTAACAATTACCAGTATTCACAATAATCATAGATTTAACCGCATTCAGCATTCACGTATGTAAATACAAGCCAAGCATATAAATGCAGATAGAAAATATGTATAAGTTTACAACTCTCACACAATGCAAATAAAGGGAGAAAAAGGCTCCAAAAATGTTGTAAATGGGGTAGCAAATACAGTGTAGCTCAATGGGCGCTAGAAAAAGAAACTAACAGGCCCATTTACACATATTGTTAGCATAAGCCCCGATTAGCACAATGCCACAGTAAGATAATACAGCATTTTAGCTAACAAGAACGTGACTATAATTATTCACTTCAATATATACAGTTTACATAACATTAAACCACAATAACATTACCCAGAGCTATCTTAAGCTGTTTACACACTTTATCATTCACACACAGCACTTTAGGAAACTTCCAGCACTCCAGCTATCTGTGTGACTATCTAATGATCCACGATTGGAAACGCGAGCAGCAGCCACAGTGGGCAGACAACTTGTGGCAGAACGTGATTGGCTGGCTGTGATGATGACTAATCTGAAACAACAAAAACTACATAAGATGGACTGGCTTTTTTTTAACAATTATAGTTCTTATAATGATTTTCAGCACAAACTGGTTCAAGCTATGTATTATCTGTATAATTTTGTGAGATGTTGTCCTTTCTCGTCTAGCTATGAAGTGCTGCAAAGGGTTGTATTTTAGGAAAAACTTACTTTAATTACTGAGGAATTTTATAATATACCTTGGGTTAAACTTTGTATGTTTTCAAGCTTATATCAGTGAATAACAAATGTTTAAAGGAAGATTATACTTGAAAATGTTTGAAAATTCATTTTGTTTCAATGTGACATTTAGAAATAAAATTGCATCATTAAACTGAAGTCTGCACATGTAACTCGGGTGCAACAGAAGACGGAAAAGAAAAGAAACAGTGTAGCAAGGACAAATGTTTTAAAACAGCGGGAGACCCATCAATCTTTCACTGGATCAATTTCCTAGAGGCCAACGGATCAAGAAGAAAGCCTGAATGGGGTTAATCTGTAGAAATTATTTTGTTATTAATAATAATTTCTCAAATATCTAACAGCCGAGAAAGACTTACTGTAACGCTAATCAAAGCTGATGGGAGAGTCTGTCTTTGCACATCAGAAAGTTTTCCCTCCCTGATTGCTGTAAGTGGTGTATAGATTCTGTTCCTTTGTATCCATTCAGACCATAAAATTAATGTATTAATCCCAATGCAGTTCAATTACTAGTGGTATAAATCTTAGCTTGAACTCACTCAGAATTATAACCTCTTTAAAAAATTATTGTAATAGGAGTTTTACTCATAAATTTTTGCATTCAGTTCCATTGGTCCCCAGTAAATGAACCCTATATCACTCGAATTTCTATTTTGCTCATAAATAGTCACAATATTATGCTCTTAATAGATGCAAAGTGTGTGTGTTAGAATGTGTGTTCTTGGGGAGTTAAAACAAGCATAATGAAGTAGCAAAAGCCGCCTTCATCCTTGGACCCTGAAACAAGCAATTATGCCTAATTTGTCCTTTTAAAAAGACACAGGGAAGCAATTTGTTCTAAAACACACACACACACTCACATATTTATACACCACCACAATGAGAGAATATTCATGTCTCTTCCTCCCCCTTCACAAACACTTAGGACCTAATTATTGTTATTAGCATCATGCTTGAAATCCCACCACAAGGGCATGTCAGCGTACTTCAAGATCTGTACACTCTTTTCTTTCATCAAAGAAATGGAGGGGGGGCAAGAAGAATGAAGTGACAAATAAAAATGTACTGGGATCACCTTGAAAAACTGTAATCAAACTGTTCAATGCTTCAAAATTCTTTTGTTTCACTCACAATGAGCTCATTCCGCGGCATCCATAATGGACTCTTAAAAATTGGCTTGATACATATATGAATATTGATTTAGCCATAAGCATCACTATTACCATCATAGAAATCTTGCTGTGATTTTACTATTACTGCAAGGCCATTATTGGCAAATGAGTTTCTTGCCATGCCAACATTTCAAGTATAAAGTATGGATTAGAATGCTTCTTTACTGCATACCTGCTTAGGATGAATGCTATAAACACTAGTGCGGATCAATAAAATGCATGATGATTTAAATACAATCTATGCCGATGAAGTTATAGGACTAAATAGAAAGTATTTAGCTGCAATACTCCCATTCTGGCCACTTTGTTTGGTACACTTGTTCGATTGCTTAGGTTTTGAACTGTAGCTTCTTTCTTAGTGGTCTACTCCTTTTTCATGTAGACAGTAAAGTTTCTTCTCTGAGGTCAGTGAGTAGTTTTGCCCGTGGTTTATTGCTAATGGCAATAATGCAGAAACAGAGGGCCCCAATTTTTTATTAAGAATGGTGTTTATTTACAAGATGCACTGTTACGTTTTTATGTTTGATTTTTTTTTTTTTTTACTTCCAGTTTTCTCAACAAGGAGCAGCTAAATTCTTTCCCTTTCCTGAAATGATCATACTGAATGTATTCCCCCAACTCTGCAGACAGACACTTACATCATTGGGTGACCACCAAACGAAAGAGCAAACATAACATTTTAAATGACCGCACAAAATTAATCACAATATTTTTATTGAAAGTAACATTTTAAATATAGAAAAAAGGGAAGACAAATCATTTTTATTTGCATTTTAAAGACAGAACTTTTTCTGACACTCTTATCATCAGTCCTCTAATTGATGCGTTACTATTTATCCTTACAGCCTCCACTGCAATACCATGCAGATGGTCAGCTCTGCAAACTGGATGGTGTTGTCTAGCAACTTATAGCACCAGATATAGTTATTCTCCTTACTGAGGTTTTAGCAACTATTCCCTTTTGACCACAAAGGAGGACAATGTTACTGGCAACAATGGCAATGACAACAAAAAGGCAAGTCCTTCAAGGCAAAGCAGACTTCTTTTAACATTAGATATATTAGCAACACAATTTTGGACTAGCATCAGGTTTTAGAGTTCTTTTATCAATTCTTTATTGTTAAATAGACTCTGCTTATTATTACAGTTTTCAAACAAAGAAACACCACACTTTAATATTTTAGGGTTGCTTTGTGAAACTGGAGGCTAGGGCAAGACAGGATTTGTTTTCTGTCTCTGGTAGGTAGACAAAGTACTTGCATGAAGCGCAGGGTAGACAGAGGCCCCACAACAAATGGCCCCTGCAGGGCCATGGTGATTTGCTTCTTTTTGGCCAAGACACCAGGGTGGAATGATAGTATGTGTGCTTGAGACTCAAGTGGTGAAGGTGGGAAGGCCACATCTGCAATCAGACATAATACAAAATGAAAAGGATGTTTATGGCCCAAGTGGGGTTTGTTGACTTTTGTGAACCTGGGTATCAGCAACAATAAAAGGCACATGTAGACTCTATAAAGTAAGTTCAATGTAGGGTCTTGGTGGCCTTTCAATTTCTGTGGGCTAAGTTTTCAGTGCAAAAGACACATGTAGGGTCAAAGAAGGGCCATCAGGGCTACCTTTTTCTGAGGTTTGAAAAAAAAAAATGTAGGGCATGTATTGCACTTTACAATCCAAGGGGGGTTTCTGTTGTCCCTCTATTTCTGTGTGACCAGGCAGTGGCATTAAATGAGGGCCATATGTAGGCTTTGCAGCAAAGGCTCAATGTGGGACTAAGGCTAGTGGGTCACATCTGCAGGCTCAAGCATCAGCTTAAAATACGGGGTTTGTGCAGAAGAGCCTGTTTTAAAATATTGGGATATGAAATACAATCGCTAGCTCTTCAGGGGACTAGCAGGACCTAATTCAGGCAGCTCAAAGACAGCCAAGCCATTCAGGCTTCCAGCCAAATTTAAAGTCAACATCAACCTCCTGTCACCATTGAGCTCAGTACTGGCATTTTTGTTGGATTGTAATTATACTCTTCAGTTAGCAAGGATTAACTGCAATTTTGTTTTGACATCTTTCTTTTTTTAACCATAAAATTAATCAAAAAAACAAAGACTTAATTTTACCATTTCCATAATTTATCATGTCATGTGGTGGCTTGAGCCAATCATGGACATTAACAAGGAAAAGGTGAAGGACGAATTACATGCTTTATTAGAGAACACAAAATGGAATCTAAAAAAAACAACTTACACATCAAATAGTTCAACTGAATGTTGAAAGTAATAAAAGATCTTTGTTGGATTTTCTTTGTTTTTTATCTCAAGAACAGGGCCCAAGGTGGTTCAACATACTATTTTAACACCTAAACCAGTGTGCACATTTAATCAATTTAGCGCTTGAGTTTTTAATGGCCACAGAAAAGTGTGCTGCTGAAGGAACATAGACACAATGACACACCAAATTAACTGTCTTGCTCTCAACACTAATGCATCTGTCATTTCAGGGGTAAAACCCTTTGATCTCTCTCTCCTTCTCTGTCTGACAGCTGACTTGCTGCTCACTGGTCCTAAATGAATTGATATTTCTTCTGGCCACTTGAATTTGTCACTTGACTTCTTTCTCGGTGTAATCTTCACTCCGCGGTAGAGGTCCCAGCTCGTGTGAGTGTGCTTTGAAACCTGGCTGACAGGATTCTATGTTTTGCATGAAAACACATAGCTAATAGAGTTGCTGACTGTCAGGCTAGCTAGTCAGAGAAAATGCCTCCAGAAGGCCGCCATGATGAACCTGTCATAGGTGATCTCATTTTTCCTTCAAAAAAACAACAATAAAGTTTAATCGCCTGCAGAGGCATGACTAACACACTGTTGGAAGCAGTCTGGAGCATGGGTGTGTGCATACAATGCTTTCTGACACCTTCTTTAGCGCTAAAAATGTTTTCAGATATTCAGATTATTATATTAGAATTATTCTAACTGAAACAATAATTGATTAAAAAAATGTTTTAATAATAAACAGTGTCACCACACCCCTCAATTTATGCTTGTGATGTGATTAACTGACTTTCTAAAACTTTAACTGCCAGGTGTTTGTTAAAGAAAATGATTTTTATCATTGTTGTTCATGTTTCTGTGTGCATGTGAAAGCTTTGATCACGTTACAGTGGTTGCTAAACAATTATTGCAAATTACTATTTAAACTCAATACATGGTGCTTGTCAATTCTAAGTATCATGAATGCAACTTTTGCATGGACCAAATTCATGATGCAAAATAGGATTTATTTATTTATGGACAATTTACATTGTGGAAATTGTTAAGTTCTTATTGTAGACATAAAAAATTTTAGCGTTGTACAACTGGCAATTTCGAAACATTTATTTTGATTTCTGGTTTATTTTGAACAAAACTGCAAATTTTCTGAATAAAAAAACACGTCTTACTATATATTATAAAGTTAATCACATGATTATACAGAAACTGTTAACTTAGCTGGTCAGCGAGACACACAGTTGCGGTTTTTAAAATGTTGCTTTATTTTCTACAAATGCTGGGAAAGTTTCTGTCTTAAATCAGTTAAAATAGTGTAATGTTAACCCCTTCTTTCTGTCTCTACTAAAAGACCTGCAAACAAATGTCGAGGGAAATCAGATGCCCATTGACACCAATAACAGATGAGTTCAGCCTGCTGCCATACAATGCAGGAACACCAACGGAACGCCAACATGAACTCAGTAGGCTGAAAACTCTGTAGAAGAAAGAAAGGTTGATGGTCCTGAAACCACTGAACTGTTACAAAATTTGGAATTTTTGTTGTAAGAATTTCACCAAGAAGCTAAAAGAGAATAAATCCTTAGTCTTCAGATAGCAGAGAGGATGCTGTGAAAATCACACAGACTCTTTTCCAGAAACTGGAAGAAATTGAGAGACAATCTAAAGAGTGTTAAGTTTAACATCTACTGAAAAAATGACCTAAAACTTAAGTTACTCAATATTTTAGTATCAACACAGTTTTGATGGACGTCAGCACTTTGCCTTCTGTCCTAACACTGTTATTCTTCCTTATTTTTCCATCCACCTGTCATTCAGCTTTATGTCCATCAAGTACAGTATTTTCTGTCAGTGGGGCTTTTAACAAAGAAACAAAAGTATATGGAAGTGTGCTGGCTAGCCTATTTACATACTTAAAACCACAGGTTTTACTTTAAATGCTTTAATCCATCTTTTTTTTTTTATTCAAGGCTGATTTATGAAGCCCGAGCTGTTATAAATTAAAATCCATCCAAGTTGCTCCACTAGGTTGTTTTACTTGAAGCTAAACAGTGTTTGAGCTAAAATCACTAACTATCGTTATTACTGGGGCCGTATAGCACATGCTCAGAGTTTTTATGGTTATTATTTATGTCTGTTTAAGCTGCCATTTTATTATCACAAAATATCAAATCGTGTTCATCACTGCATAAATAACAAATCAATATCAAATTATGAATATATAACTCAGAAAACTGTTTGTTAATACTTTACTTGCTGGAATAATGTTTTCTGTTCATATCTATTTTCATTATGAATGGGTAGTTTAAACACCATAGCGGCTGGTTTATTTAGTCTGAAACAAGACTAATAGTTATGGATAATTTGGCCTCATCCCCAAACCTCTGTTATTTGTGTTTTAAAAGCTAATTTAGGTGGTTGAAGTATTTTTAACCAAAAATGTTTTGTTTGTCTGTTACATACATGTACAAGAGTGTATTACTCTTGTATATTGGAAAGACGTTGCCTATCTATATTCCATACATGTGTCTTATTGTTCAAGGACACCTGTGGTGAACCAATTTCCATCATCTATTTTTAAATACATAGAAAAGCGTTGGGCAAATATTCATAAACAATAACTAAACAATTTTGGCCAATTCCCTTATCTTCAGGTGCTGCCCAGATTTGGTAAATTTAATGAAAATGGTCAGTTTTGTTAAGAATTGCCTTTAGCAATTTAATTATGCCTAGCTGCACATATATCTATATTTAGGTTTGGTGAAAATTATGATCTGGGAGGGTATCTTATGTTTTGTTGTCCATAAATAAATAAATGCCTATCTCACTTCCCATTCTACACAGTTGGTTCTGTGCACATATTACAATTTCTTGGGTATGGTGATCCGTGTGTTTCTCCCTTATCATTATGTTTAACCTGTTGTAAGATGCTCTTATCTTTCTATGTTGATTTTTGTTGCTGCTTTTATTCATTTTCCAGGTAAGTTTTAATAAGATCTTGCTATGTTAAGTTCCTTCCTTTGTGTTGAGCTTTAAAGGAGTTGCCATCCTCAGTAATCTTCCCCCAGCTGTTCTGCACCCCTCTGATTAGACTAACCAGATCCTAATATAATTTTTACATACATAGCTTTTTTTTTTACTTTTACAAACAGAAAAAAAGGGTGGATTGCATTTCAATTGTGCCCGCTGAAGCAATGCTTTATAAAGTACCTTTTTGAAACATTTACCGCTTTAACCATTTTCTTGTAACTGTCTCCTCAGTTATCCTGGTGGTTTCTGGAAACCACTTTAGTTGGCATTTACAGAAATTATTGCTATCTTTCCACAAAGTTTCCCTATTCCCTCTGTGTACTACAGCTTTAGGGGGCTTTCGTCTGTTCGGAGCAGCTTCTTCCTCGTGTTCTCTGTGTGTCCTACAAGGCTTGTGCAACTTCAAAATGGACCTCTTATGTCTTTCTTATCACAACCTTTCCAGAAAGCTCAGATGTGGTGGCAGTTAAACACCTATTTTCCTTTGCTGGGTTGAACAATGTTAAAAACATGTGTAAAGTTTGGGATCCATCCATCCTAAAATAATTTCCAGAAGAGTGATTAATTTGTTTTGAGAAAAGAAAAGTACATTAATAATAGTAATAATTCTGAGACATTGTCTTATACTTGTTTTTCTGTCACAGGCTTTACCTAAAGCATGATCAAATGCATGAGTCCAATCACTCCACATCTCTATCAAAACGGCAGTTGTGGATTATGGCACAATAATATTTGGCATAAAATCAATGGTTTGTTTAATTTAAAGAGGAAGTAAATGGGGGGGCAGGGTAATTGAAGAGAGAGGCTCACAAATCAACCGTCCTTGTTATCCCATTTGATGCGCCATTAAACATCTACAGGAATAAACATTATTTTTAGCCCAGCTACCAGCCTCTGCCAGCTGGAGAGCAGAGGAGCGGAAGGGGGAAACAAAAAAGATGATCTTTAACACCAAAAGTCTGGACTCTGTTTGTTGCTTGTCTTCATAGGCATGGATCCCATATAAAGGATCTTCACTTAATTGGTAGCATTTTGTAACTGATAAATTTGAGAAGACGGAAACCAAAACAGCAAATTTCCTACTAATAGGTATTAGCTGTTGTACAATACCTTTAGTAAAAGGTGAGATCAAGGAAGTTATGCACTTTTGATAAAGTCTATGGTTTAATTATTTGTGCGTGGCAACTCACCTGGCATAGGAGGACCATAACTCCTTTGAGGTGAGCTTAAGACCATGTAAAGATGTACATTTCGATCTAGACTGTCCTAGGGTTGAAGTGACTGCCTAAACTGTACAAAATTGGGTTAGAAGTAGTTCAGGCTTATCAAACATGTCTCTATACTTTTGTTTTCCTAGATCACTGTGGTTAACAGTCTGGGAAGGAAACCCTGAAATTCCTTTGTCCCCAGTTACACGATAGCTTATTCTGGAGCTTCTCCGGGGTCTTTTCCCAATCCCAAATGGAACATTCTTGGGAATACCTCCAAGAAAACAACAATGGAGACACCCTTATACGCTGTTAATACCATGCTAAATGAGTCTTTCTGAAACTGAAGAGAATCAGATTTATCACTGCTTCCCATTGGAAAAAATGTCTAACGACTGTGTTTGTTTTTTTTCTTTAAAACTCTTCTGTCTGTTTCTAAATTTTCAGATCCCAAGTCAAGCAATTCCTGCACACATATATTTTTAACCTAAATCAAAGAAACCTCTTGAAAACATGGTGCAGGGTGGCGGGTAGTAGGATTCTAATGGCAACGCCAAAAGTGGTAAACTCTTTTGTTTAATAAAGACCAATGTTGCATTTTGTATAATTTGTTTACTGTTTGCCCCTAAGAATTAGAGCCATGTCAAAGACGGACAGGCTCCAACAGGGTACTATCAAAGTGCACCTAATAAAATCTAAGGCACAATTCTGATCGAGAGTCAGCTTTCCCATGTATGTGTACAGATAACACACCTTTTATATGTTGCCCTTGAAAGTGCCCCCCTGGGAGTTGTCAGAAATTAACTTTATCTGCTCCTTAATTACGGTACATGCTCTCTGACGCATCTCTCACACATCCCTAAACCCCAACCTCTGCCTCCCCACCCCGCCCCTCACGCTGTCATTTTCAAAGCTATTTTAAGACAATGTGTGATTATCTGTGACATTGCTTGACATGTGCCTCAAGGCTGTCTCTCTCTTCACTATCTTTGCTCTCACTCTCTCCCTATCTCTCTCTCTCTTGTTCCATCTCCCTCGCTCTCTCTGTCTTTCTGTGTCTTGCTAATCAAAAAGCCAAGCCACGCACACTGCTCAGAGCAAATAACAATCCAGCTCCCGTATATGTTTGAAGTTGACAGAGCAACAGGAGCGGTGAGGGAGAAAACACATTCTGATCGTTCCCCCCGTCTTGAAACGAACACAATACTTCAACACTGCATTTCTTACACCAGAATTTTGTTTATTCTTTTGAATTTGTTTATTTTGTTTAGTGGTGTCAGGGGTGAACTCTGTTTTTATAGTTTTTTTTTTTTTCAGATTCTCACCGTGTGTTTAGGATTTATTTCACAAGTGTTGTTCATTTTTCCTCAAATGTTTGAGTTTCTTTAGTAAACCCTTAAATGTATGCTGTGTTCATATCATCAATACTTTAATTCTCCCAGCACACATTTTATTTAGCTCTACATCTATTACTAAAATCCTGCATTTCCCTCCATCTTTTTTTAATCCATTAGTGTATTAGTAATAAAAAACAAATTAAAGTTACACTTTGAGGTCCTACACCTGTTTCATCCCGCTTTGACAAATGATTAATGTGTAAGGTATCTGGTGTATAGAAGGGACACTGTGGAGGAAAGAGTGCAGGTGCTATGCAAATTTGTCACAATCATAAAATTTGAATTGACGATTAATTAATGTCATAATGATTGAATATTAATTTTAACGTCTCCTTAAACTGTTACCCCACGTGTATTTCACGAGCACCCTAATAATTGAATCATTTGCATTACTGCTATAAAGAATAACAGCAGTTTAGTGGAAGTGGAAGTAAGAAGAAATAAAATAGCTACACGTGGCTTTGGATTTACACAAGCATATACACTTTTACCTCTTGCTTTTTCAATGAGCTTGATTTTACTCTCTTCCAACTAAAAGCATCAGCAACATCATGAATTGGGAATGCTACCACCACCAGAGATTAATTGAGATAAGGTTAATGTTCTTCTTGCCTGGTAAGTAGATTTTAGGTAGAAATGCACATTTTGTTGGGTTTGCAGTTATCATACCCTTGTTATTTATTGGGGATGGATTGAATGCTGCTCCATCAGGTATCTTTTGCTTGGGATACTGTTTTTACTTAACACTACTTCCGACGGCAACTTATAGTCAATGTCCTTCATTATGCCTTTTTTTTTACTGATATTATCTAACAAACATGGGTTTTACATAAAATGACTTTTAAAGACCTATAGTCGCACTGGATAGTTCTGTGTTTTTGAGTAAACATAGGGAATTGAATATTACCAAAGCACACCGAACCTTTAAAGCAACACTAAGTAAGTTTTAGTGTTGCTATGAAAAGTTTTCATAGCTTTTGTGATTATACGTTGACTTAAAGCTCATTGAATGACACCTCTGTCATGGCCTGATGGGGTCCGTATTGCCTTAACTGGCATTAAGCAACTTTGAGGAGGGTGGCAGGAACCTGCCAGACAAAAATACTACTTAACAGCATACGTCACTTCCTCGTTTCTTATTTTCAACATCATCATATGACATTGTTTCACCACCTTAAGATTCCTTACCTCATCGCTATTCATCCTTCACACAGCCACTGGAAACAGAAATGTCCTTCAATCCAACTGCAGGCAACCGAGAGATGAGGATTTTTCGATGCTATACGCTGGTCATCATGGGAAATGCAGTCTTACTTCAGGCAAAACACTACCGCTTTTGTCCACTGGTGGCCAAAATCGACCAAAACGGAAAGATCTTTAGTGCTGCTTTAAGATATATATTTTTTTTAAGCTTCCACCTTACATTCACAATTGTATGTTGATGTGTCCTTACCTACTGGCATATAGTGCAATGCAACAGCTGAAGTACAGCCAAAGTGCTATGGCTTGATGGGACAATAATGAGGTAGTCTCCTCTTCCTGTATAGAGCTATATCTTGACTAAGCTATGTAGAAGTATTGTATTAAGAATGAAACAGAATGCAGGACATATATCAGTTTCTGTTTATATGGTTATTTAAATTAGATGTAACCCAATTTTTACAACTGAAAATACATTTTCATCTATATTGATTTGATTTATTTGCATTTTTTAGAAGGTCTGCCCTAGCAAAAGTAACTACATAAAAGCCTTCAACTTAACCTAAACTGTAACATCGAACAGAATTAAGGGAAAGCAGTTTAGCTAAAAGCTAAACTTGTCACTTAAATATCCTCATTGTGTTGATTTAAAGAATTAGTGTTATGAAGCAAAATCTTAATCTTTATCTAGATTTTTTGATTATCCTTTAGCACAAACTGTAAAAAAATGCTTAGAATGAAATCAACCTTTTTTCTTTTTTTACTGTAGTGGCTTTAGACAGCCAGCAGTGAAACAATGATGAAATTACCCATCTACCTTCCCTTAAAATGTTGGCCATGTATCATCGCCAGAACAAATACCACATAATTACATAATTAATCAGATCATGTATGTTTCCCTTCTTTCATTTTTGTTCCTTTGTGCACAAGTCAAATGCATGTAATCACTTGTTCTGTAATGTAATCTGATCAGGGCCATGTAATTCTTCATTTTGCAACAGCTCCCTGGAGCAAGGGATCTGAGAGCGAGATGAATGTGCCTCAGCCTTCATCCCTTTCCTCTCTCTTCCCATACACTCTGCTTTGTTAAATGGGGCTTCCTCGGTGTGGTTAAGCACTTGGCCGTAGAGCTGCTGGCAGCTGTGCCTCCCGCGTGAACCAAATCCCTCACCCTCACTTGTCTCTTTTTATATCTGTCCATCCATCCATCCATCCATCTCAAATGCTCAGTTTCTTCCTTCTGCTCCTCATATTCACCCTTCCTATCTCTTCCAATCTGTTATCTTTCCTTATCTTTATTCTCTTCTTACCCTGTTTCTCCTCTTCATTTTCCTTAGCTACTCCCTTCTCCTCTCCCTCCAGTGGCGACACCAACCATCAGGTTCTATCTATCTGTGTGTACGTCAGCAATTAGAGCATTGTGGCAGCCAAATGCCAGCCATGTCCCCAAGCTACACACACAGAGACAGAGCGAAAGACACACACACACACAGACCCTCAAAGGCAATGCCCTGACAAAACAGCATGAGAACAAATCACACCATAATTTATAATCTTGCTGTGCTAAAATCTCATTATATTACAGACATACGGATTCGGTGGAATGCACGGCTGGGGAGCCGGCACTATAAATTCCCCCAATCGTAAATTATGAAACGGAATATAGAAATGACCAGTGCCTCTCCAGATTAGCTGTAAATCATCTTCAAACATGGTTTGTTTAAGGAATTAGGACCCATACAGTTTGAACAACCTTAAAGGACGATGCTTAATTGAAAGCTGGTGAGAAGAGTCAGCTTTAAGCTGCTTTAAATAAAAAGGACTACAGGTTCATTTATTATATAGAGACAGGTGCCCTGCCACCTTTTTACTTTTAAATGAAAAGAATTTAAGACAAAATAAAGAAGTGATTTTCTCAATGCAGCTGCACAAATGAATAAATGGTTCAATGTAATCGTCCTTATCAATTCGTTGTTGTATCTGGCTGTCTCTAGGTTTATTATCCTTCTTTTGTGCTCATCAGTGTCAGGTTTGGCTTATTTCAGCTGTAAAGCAGCTCTTTTAGCTACTGTTTGTAGGAGGAAGTGGAGAGTTTCTTAACTTTGTACATCAGTTCATAAGACAGCATAAGGCATGGACAGGATATTAAAGTGGAATTGGCCAGCAAGACAAAGTGTGAGTAACAGATGTATCTGAAAATCACTAAAAACAAACTAGCACAGAAAACAGGTTAATCTGAATAATTTAACAGGTTGTTGTTACGAGGAGATCTAGTGGCTGAGAACTGAGATGACAAAATGACCAACAATGTTAAACTAAACTAAATGTTAAACTAAACCAAATACTGGGAAAATAGATTAAAGGAAACATGTCTAAGATCAAGAATGCTTTAAAATTTAAAATGAACCTACACATTTCTTATTTTGAAAGTTCGAGGGGCAATAAGCAGTGACTTAATCTGATTTATCTAACGGGCATTTTTTCTCTTTTCTTTTTGCACCAGAATGCCCTGCTAAACCTAAAGTTTTATGGCTCCTGTGCCAAAAACAGTTTGCCAAAAATAAAACAAACTAGGTCTTCAATGTTTGCAAGAAATGCATTAATTTCTTTCTTTTCTTGGTCAAAGCATCTGCAAACTGCTGGCTTGTGTGTACCAATCTAATGGGGAGCTACTGTAACTTACATTGCTAAAGATGTAATTGTCGATTCCTATATAAAGCAATGTTAGTGCACGATGCTTCAGACAAGTCAGTGTCTCTAGGCTGATCCCTGTCCCTCATTCGGATGTACAAAAGCGGGCAAAACAGGTGACCTGGTCTAGTTAATAATCCTTTTTTTATATTACGTAGATGGCAGAATGCATTTGCATTATTTATTTTGGAAATGTATGGCACCAGTATCCCCTGTAAAAAAAGAAGACTAGCTGACGGTAGTTTAATTCTTTATGCAATGTTCTTCGAGGAAACCTTGGAACATGCTATCTATGTGGAAGCTACTTTGACATGTATCACCAACACAAGCATTACTTCTGACATTGCACACCTTGTTATGTAAATTTCATTCCCTTGTGGTTGTGAAACTCGGACCACTGTAACACCCCCTGGCACAAAGAAAAAAAACTGTTTAGCAATGATTCCAAAATAAGTTTATGGTACTGATTAGCCCCAGGACTCTCAGAATCTCAATCCAACAAGTCATCTGTGGCATCAACCTTGCAGTTTATAGAAGTTGTATTATATGCTACTAAGATACCACAGCACACATTCAAAGGCTGAGAACAACAATAAGGATTAGTCTACAATATATTTTCTGAATTCACTAGACAGCTCTCAGCCATGTTGAGTCTAGTGCATTCAATGCCAAACTGACTAATGTTGCTTGTTCCCTTTAAACAGGCTCTTTGGGAAATGGACAACTTGATGGTATCTGTGATTCAAAAGTTTAAACCCTAAATTTCAAACATGCCAACAATGTAAAACAGGCAGCCTTCTAGAGGGTACTAACTAATGTAGTCATTAGCAAACAACAAACACTTTATTTTCCTTCTTTTGTATTCATTGCATTTTATATTTGTGCAGAGATGTTTAAGTAAAACGTATTTTACTAACAACTAGGCCCACATATTTTTTTTTTCTTTATGACCAACCTGTTATCAGTACTTCTCCAACCTTTTCATTCAAGCCCTGTTATTATAAAGTTTTTGTTTTTTTCAGGATTCAATTTACAGAAAATCTGGTGAAGGCAGAGGTGATACGGTGGAACCAGAGGCCCTTCCCGACCCTCCACCGTCAGCTTGGCTTTTCATGAGCTCTCGGTCATTTCGTGTTAGATGTCGGGGATCTCATAACACCAGGATGTGACGCAGTTCAGGTGGATGCCAAGAAGATACCGAACAGAACAAGCCCTCATGTTAACCTGGCTCTTTTAACAGACACTTGCCTTATATTACACAACTTGAAGTCTCTGTCAAATAAAAGAGGGGAACATTAATAAGGTGAGATACATTTTAGTTTAAGAAAAAAAGAAGTACACAGGTTTCATTTGTGAAACAGGTGCAATCAAAGTGCTTCCTAGTCAATACACACAGAGGTACCATTTAAAAACATCAGGGGGCTGGACTAAAGGGCTGACATTAGACTTTGAATGGAGAAGGATCTAATACATGGATGGTCCTCTTCCTCAGGCAGCCCATTGACTCCAAACTGAGCCTATTAGCAAGACAACACACCACTAATGGCAGTGCTACTGCTGCCGCTGCCCCTCCATGTGCAAGGAGACCACCCAGCACACACACACACACCAAACACACTCACGTTCCCTTTTTGCCTTTCCCACGCTATTGTTACATATCAGAGTGTGAAGCCAGATCAAAGTGTTGCTCTCATTATCAAACATAACAGTCTATTAGAATCAAATGTTACTTGTGGCTCTTTTCAAGGAGCTGATGGTAAGAAAATGATAAAAATCGATAAAGATAGAACAGAGGTTGTTGTCAGGGCACTTCTAGATGCTGGATAGAAGAAAGAAAAGAGAAGCTGTTTTTTTAACTTTTGAAGTTACTTCAAGTCAGGTTTTGATTTTGTTTATATAAATCCAGTTTCCCCAACAACTCTGATCTCAGTGTTAAGGCTACTGTTAGATCTCTACAGAGACATGAGCAGATACGTTTTTCCAAGTATAGAGCAAGCAAAAGTCCTTGTCTAAAAGTGGTCTAAGCCCAAACCTAGCAATAGAAAATTGTAAGACCTGTAACAAAGTCTGTGAATAACATAAAATTTGCAGGAAGCATAAGCTGAAACTTAGTCAGCTCATTATGAATGAGTTAATTCTTTTTTTGGCTTGTGATATTAATACAATGATATCAATTTGCAAACATGCATAGTTTGTTCATTTCATTTTGATAGCAAAACGACAATTCATCTACATACCTGCACTGCACTGGAATAACACATACTTTAACATTGTTAAACATTTTGGGCTTTGCTGTGACGAGATACTTTTTCATCACAATCAGAGGCCGTAATACAGCACCAGTACCTCTCAAATCAGAGTGAGATGATGCACTGCTGACAGAAAATCTCTGAGGCAAATAAGGAGTGGAGTTAATATGTTGTTAAAGAACAGGGATCTGCATTTTTACTATTTTTGCACCCTGAAGTGCGTAGGACTTTAGCTCGCCCGGTGAAATGCTTGGGCTAGTTACAGAAACATCCTGAGTTTGAGACTAGTTTGTCACTGTTAGCCTCAACAGGTCCACATTTGTAGTCTAAAAACAATCAATGTGGGACAAGAATTAAGATTTTCCCACTTCCTTATCGGGACGCCTGCAAATTAATCTGAAGATGTTTACGTTTACTTTGTTTACTCCCGTTGGCTAAAGTTAAACCCACACAGGACGTCTTATTTACTCGTAAATCATCATCGGCTTCCCCAAAAATAACCATTCACTCGAAACATGACAGCAGTTTAAAGGTTGTTAAAATAGCAGTCACTTAAAAGCTTTTAAAAAATTGAGTTGTTTTTTGCTCAGAAGACCGCTTTGGTTATGGTTAATTATTTTGATATTGGTTATTATTAAATATAATTGCCGTGTGCATTTTATACTGTAGGCAAAAACGTACATGCTTCTTACTTTTCAACAGCCTCACATAAATAAAAAAACTTGAATAATCCCTTAAAATATAAATTTTCAGGCTTAATTTACACCTAATTTATTTATTTGAGTGCCATTAACTTCCAGGTAAGCAGGATCTGGTACATAACAATAAAAGGAAAAATTCACCCTAGCTCACGCTGGGATTAATGTTTCTTTAACAATCAGTACTGAACAGAAACTATTCTTTTAATGAGACTCGCCTACTAAGAAGTGGTTTAGAGAAGGTCCCGTCTGCGGGTGTGCACTTCCACATGTGGCCAGCAGGGGGATACATTAGAGAGGGAACATGATAGCTTCTGTCTCACGTTTTGTTCATCTCATGAGATCAACTTCTAGACCCAGTTTTTCCACTCATGTTAAATAATTACAGAAGTTTTTAGAGTATTGTCAAAGATACTTATAATACCTGGAAACATGAAAAAAAAACATTTTGACAATTATCAGCGTCAGTCTCACAACCCACAGCCACCCAACGCGGCTTTAGTGAACTCTCCTTCTGTCTCACTGACTTCTGTCTCTAGTACGCACTTTCTGAGAGTGTCAGCTAGTCCACTTGTTCTTGTTAAGAGCTGGACTTCATTGGCTTTATGGCAAGTAGCGCTCTCTCTCCAACGAGTAAAAGAGAAAAAAAGGCGGGGTGGGGGGAGAGGGGAGGATGTGTGTATGTGAGTGTGTGTGTGTGTGTGTGTGTGTGTTGGGGGTGG
>JAVLVB010001217.1:1531034-1541688 GCA_032876305.1 Orestias chungarensis | reverse complement strand
GTCGGGATTGGATCCAACATACAAGTTGAAGGCTTAGATGAAGAAAATATTTTTGAAAGCTCAGAAGGCTCAACTGGAACAAAACACTTCAAACAGAGATCAGGCTCCAGAGCCACATTCAGTACCTCATTGCTTACTGAGGTAGTAGTTATGTTTGGTAGGATGCCATCAATTTTAGTTTTAATAGATTCAATTTTATAAATAAAGAATTCCATAAAGTCATTACAGCTTAGAGTTGGAGGAATGGGTGATATAACAGAGTTTTAATTTCTCGTAAGTTTAGCAACTGTATTAAAAAGAAACCTAGGATTGTTCTTATTCTCCTCTATTAGTAAAGCAAAATATGCAGATCTAGCTTGCCGCAGGATCCTTTTGTACTGAAGCACGCTTTTTTTCCAGGATAAATAGGACTCCTCTAAAAGCGAAAACTGCCATTTCTTCTCCAATTTCCTGGTTTTTCCTTTCAAGGTACGAAGTTCTGACTTAAACCAGGGGGCCAACCTCCTATGAGTAATCACTTTCCTTTTTATGGGGGCTACGTTGTCTAATGTTGTACACAACGAGGACGTAATACTACGAACAACAGCATCAATCTGAGTAGGGCATGAAATTAATTTTTTGCCCTCCACTGCGTTTCTCTGAAATACAGAAGAAATTAGAGGTGGAATGGATTCTTTGAAGGCTGTAACAGCATGGTCCGATAGACACCTACTATAAAGACATTTTCTTTCAGATTTTAAGTACTCGGTAAAAAAGAACTCAAAAGTTATCAAAAAATGGTCAGAAAGGAGAGGGTTATGAGGCAGCACTATAACTTTTTCACACACAATGCCATAAGTCAGCACAAGGTCTAAAGTGTGACCAAGAGAGTGAGTAGGTGTTTGGATTTTTTGAGTGAAGCCAATTGAGTCTAAAATGGCAGTAAAGGCTACATTTAGACTGTCATTGGTGTCAACATGAATGTTAAAATCTCCCACTGTAATGATTTTATCAGTGTTTAACACTATTTCAGATAAAAAATCTGAGATCTGATCTATAAATTCAGAGTAAGGACCTCTCGGACGATACAAAATAACAAACAGAAGTGGTTTAATTCTTTTAGAGGTTGGATGAGGAAGGCTAAGGGTTAAATGTTCAAAAGAACTATAACTATTAGTTGGCATGGGATTAATTAATAAATCCGATTGAAAAATGCTTCCTACTCCTCCAGGTCTCCCATTACTTCGAGGAATGTGAAAGTTTGAATAATTAGAGGGAGTTGATTCGTTGATACTAACATAATCTTCATGCTGCAGCCAGGTTTCTGTGAGACAAAGCAAATCAATTTGATTATCAAGAATTAAATCATTAACTAATAAGGACTTTGAGGATAGAGATCTGATGTTCAATAAGCCACACTTAATAGTTGTACATTTTTGTTTCATCTGAGTTGTTTTTATCTTTATAAGATTTTCAGGATTAGCTCTTTTTAGATTGATCTTTAATCTATTTGGTTTTGGCCGTGGGCAAGACACCGTCTCAATGGGATGTTTGGTAGGTAACTGTAGAGAAGCCGCAGAGAGGAGTTCTAATCTCCGATTGCCGTAACCGGGTGTCATTACTGCCAGCGTGAATAACAATCTTACTGTATTTATGATTATCCTTAGCCAGCAGTTTGAGTAATGATTTTATGTCGCCTGTTCTGGCCCCTGGCAAACATTTGACTATGGTTGCTGGTTTCTCTACAGCAATGTTTCTGACTATGGAGCTGCCAATTACCAGAATCTGTTTCTCAGCGGGTGTATCGCTGAGTGGGGAAAATCAGTTTGAAACCTTAACAGGTTGGTGGTGAGCCAAAGGCTGGGTTCTGGGACTATGCTTTCTGTGTACAGTCACCCAGCCAGGCTGATTTCCCAGCTGCATGGGAACTGCTGGAGGATCACTAGGGCAACCTGTTCTTGTTGGCTCCACGCTAGCTAATGGGCCTTGGCTACCTGCGGGTGTTTCAATAGCACGGAGCCGAGCTTCCAATTCACACACCCTCGCCTCCAAAGCTAAAAAAAATGCTACATTTAATGCACGTACCATTATCTCTAAAGGAGGCAGAGGAATAACTAAACATCTGACACACAGAGCAGGAACGAAGGGAAGCAGAGGGAGAAGCCATAGTACCGCTAGAAGCTAAGCCAACTAAGGTAGCGAGTGTTCACGACACAAAAAAAGGTCAGTTTAGAACAATTACGGCTTCTAAAAACTTCAGTGAAGCAACAAAAATGTGTGATTCTTTAACGTGAATGTGTGTTTAGAAATGTCTCAGTACAGAGAATTCGGAATAATAAGAGAGCGCGCGGATCTAACAGATGCTAACAGACGCTAACAGACACACTGAGCAACAACAGGAAGTGACGTCGATACGTACCACCGTCAGCCAGCACTGGTCCTGAATAATTTAACAGTGAGTGGGGGGTGAGTGTGGGTAAGCAGGCAGTAGAAGGCTGTCAGGAGGGAGGGGAGTGGAAGGGGACCTCACCTGTCTAGTTTTCCTCCAACTCATTGCTGAGTTTAACTAGAACATATTGTACTGATGTATACACTACATTTATATCTACTTACTGAAAAATGCAGGAGATATTCTCTTCTTAGCATGTGTCACATTGGTAGATCATTGATGACGCATGGCCATCTACCACCACTTCCTGTTTGGATACCCGTTGGTTTTTTTGTAAATAACCACCTTGAGCAAGGGTCACAAAGGTTTAGGGATTCATAAAAAAAAAGCAAACATATGAGTGGTGCATCAGCACACTTGTCTCATGTAAATTCAAGTGCCCTTTGTTTCCCTAAGGTCAGTAGGCGGCCTGCATCCATTCCAAAGTTTGCTTGCGTGCCAGGGTCACTAACCTGGGCACACACAGATGTACCCACCGTTCCCTTGTTGAATGGTTTCAACAGCCGGAAAGCGATCAGTGAGCTTTCACACTACTATGGGTTTAATAAGGGCATACGCTTTGGTCCAACTCTCATTGCTCTTCCAGATCTATTGACCATTTGTGCAATCACCATACATATACAGTAGATTAGACACTAAAGCAAATAGCCTCTAACTCCTTCTCGCAGTCTCTGTGTATCTCCTCATTTCGTCCAGTGTTTCTCCCGTTTATTTATCTCTATTGCTAGTTTCCAATTTGCAATCCCTGTGAAATGCGCTTCCGTGTCATAACCGTCGTACATTACCAGTGTTGACAAAGAGGTTTACAATACACAATGATCACAACAATGCAAAGAGATGATTAAGGTCTAATGTGATCAGTTATGTTGCCTTTGTTTCCCTTTGCGCGCCCTGTTCTCCCCGAGTATGACAGCAGGTAAACAGCCTCGGAGCTTCTAGTGGTTAGGTGATTCAGTGGCGTGGCGCTCTTCCGAATGGTAATTTGCTGAAATGAAAACTTAATCAAGCGTGCTGCAGAAGTGGTCCTGAATAATTTAACAGTGAGTGGGGGGTGAGTTGGGGTAAGCAGGCAGTGGAAGGCTGTCAGGAGGGAGGGGAGTGGAAGGGGAGATGGTGGAGGAAAAGATATTTGTCTCTCTTCCTCCCACCACGCTCACCCTTCTGGTTTTCCTCCAACTTATTTGTCTTGTATTCATGCTTCTTCCTGTTTTCTTTTCTTTTTCTTTTTGTCGTCGGACCAACTTTTTGTACAGTGTGAGCCTCCTCGCTGATCTGTTAATTTTTTTCCCTGCTCATTCAGAATTTTGTTTCATGTTTTTTTTTATAAAGAGAAACCTTACAATTTTTTTTCTTCTTTAAATATCAATTAAAAACAAACAAACACACATTGTCTTGCGTATATACGGCTTGATTTCATCAAAAATTCTATTAATTTTAACAAAAAAATTCCACACACTTTAACTGCACTTCCTTGCTTTGCATTAGTCCTCATAAGGTTATAATAACACGCTGCTCTCAGGTGTGTATGAGCGGCAACAAACCCTAATATTAAAGTGTTTATCTTCGTCAGATGCTTTAACCGTGGATAATGAATTACTGAGCCCCACTTAAACTTTTAATATCTCCCTTCTCCTATTTTATCTTTGATTAATTTCTCAGTCTGGAAAAGAAAGAGTTTCAATTAATACTAAAGCCATTACTCTTCCTATAAGCAGGAAACCCATATTTGGTTACTACGGATTATTCTCTCCCGTAGATTCAATGCAAACTTGTTTCATTTTTAAAACGTCACAATATGAAATTCAATCCAAATTTTAAATTATCTTCAACTCAAACAAGGGATGGTTTTGTTTTTTTCAAGTATTTGGGATTTACTTTGCAAATAATAATTTATTTTGCTGGATTTTAAACGCCATCCTAATACTTAAGAATAGAGTCCGAAAATATGAGAAAAAAAAGAAAAGGAACAATCTGCTGCTACAATTATCTAATAAATGTCTTATAATAATACTATGTTTGTATTATTAATATAATTTTGATAGACATAAACAAAAACATAGAATAGATGCCCAATACATATACAAATTTTACAGTTTACTTCTTATTTGACATTTTGCTCTTTATAAAGTAACACAAGTTTATCAAGCTGATGTTGCCTTCTAAATTATGTGATGTGCTTCTTTAATCTCTGTTTCCTTCCCAACTAAATATTTTTGGACAGCAAGATTTGTGCTACTTTTAGGCAAAGGCGATGCAGGGCTAAGTAACAGGTGAGGGGCATCACTGTTGGAAAATACACGGATCACTATGGCATTTAATCTAACGTATAATTAAACAAATTTTAGGTTGTGGGAATGCTACGTTTTAAATTCAAACTTTTTTAAAACTCCATTCACAGTTAAACCCAGGAAACAGGGAATGTGCAAATACCACCAGATGGAAACACATGCTGACCTGTATGGATCTGTATGGATGGATAAAAAAATAAAAAATAATTAAGACATTCTTCGTAAAAATTTTAGTTTGATCAAATTGCTATGTATAAATAAATGTTTCTATTGTTTGACTCTTTCACTAAAGCAAAACCTATCTTTAAAAAAAATGAATAGTCTCCAAAAAGTTTGGTAAAAATTTTTTTTAGGAAATATTCAATGATAACAAAAGATTTCTTTTCTATTTAATTTATTTTTACTATTTCTCAAAACTGCATTGGAAAATTATAAATGAAAAATATGAAAGAATATATAATTTTAGTCTCAATGCATTAGATCATTCTTTGTTAAATAATATTCAAAAATGTACTTACCCATTAAGGACAGAAACACAATCCACTTTTCACATTATGTACATCTAATTGTACTTTTAACCAATTCAAAATAAATATTCACAGACCTATTAATTTTATATTTTAGATATGTTTTTTATGATTTTTTTTAAAATTAATTAACACTTAGGAATTCTAGCAAGACTATTTACCCCGAAGATTGAGAATGTTTTCTGATTAATTTTCTTTTCTAACAAAAACAGAGATTACATTTTAGCTTAACCGCCTAAAAAAAGAAAATGTACAACCAACTTCAGTTTTAAAATTTTTGATTAAACTTCCTTTATCATTTGTTTTGCTAAATTTAAGGCGTTACAATTTTTTTGTTTCTTGTGCTGTAAAGGCTTTACTTTGTTAACATAAATACACAGTGATAAAGTTTTTTGAGCAATCCTTAGAAATTAGGGGAAAAAAAGGGAAAAATTGCTTCTTCCTTGTCTTTACTCTTCCATTTTTCTGGTCTGCTTACAAACAGATACAAAAAGCAGAGTGAATTTTATCAAACAGCCTTCAGAATAAGAGAAGATGAGACAAGAGGGTAATCAGGCAGAGACTCAGCGAAGAGAGGAGACTTTGTTAAGGGAGAAAGACAGGAGGAAAGAGACAATGGGAGATAAAAGGAGAAGGGGGTCCTTTTCAAAAATGGGAAAAACATTGATTAACGGTTAGGGATTATAAAGTTTTTACGCTTGAAAATGTATTTTTAATGCTATTGATATTAGAATTAATGTACTTTTTTAACCCAAATATGCTAACAGTATAAAAATATATAAATAGCATCTTTGGTTGTGTACGTTTTTAACTAAATTATAAGACAGAAATGTTATTTTATGCGGTCTAGTAGCCGACTTTAGCCTGAAAGTTTTTAAGCTCTACTGTAGAAATGATCAGTGTGAGAGTAAAGCACATGTGAGCCTGAGCCTGACGACTGAGAGCAGGAGGAGACAGAAGGTCAGAGAGTGACAGGAGATGGCGGGAGGAGGAGGAGCCGGGTGATACCCTGCATGACTGCGCTCTCCCTAGAGGAGCCTGAACACGCACGCTCTCCCACTTTCAGAACAACGGCGGCTGTGCGGGTGGCTGTCTTGTTGGCAAAGGTTTCTGATTTCACGGCCTACTGGGTGGTGGCATTCAGCCTCCATCAGGCCAAACCCCCCTCCCCTTTAGACCTTTCACTGCCCACCACGCTCAAACAGTAACCCATTCCCCCGTCTGTCCACTCAGTCTTCACGGTTTTGTTTTTTTTAAACTTTTTTTCAATTTTCATTAAAATCATCTTTAAAAACATTTTCAAATGCTTAAATATGTGATTTGTTAAATCAGTGATGAGTATAAAAAAGATTTCTACATGTTTCTGGGAAGTTTCATAGGGCAACCATTCTGCTTTGTCAGAGATTTGGCCTCCTGTGTGAAAGACCATTAATAGCCTTTAGTTTGTAAAGAAAAAACTGTTAATGCTGACAAACTTTGTCTTTTGCTCAGAATAAAACCTCATTTTTCGGGGTTTTACAACCACACATATCAATTTTTTTTTTCCTTTTTTGTTTTGCTTTAAAAAAAATTCAAAACTGAAAAAAGTTTTTGCAAACTTCCCACAAAGCTTTAGAGCGTGGACTTCAGTTAAAAAAGAAAGTAGGCTTTTTACGTTTTTTCTTTGATAATCCTAGTTTTGTCATGAAGTGATCGGAAATCCACCTCTGACTATCCATTACGTTACTGTGAATCCTTCCCTGTGTAACTTTTCTCTCTAAACATTTGAGTCATGTCTGCAAGATTACATGGAAGCATCTGTCACTAAATTATTTACGACTTTATGCTGGAAGGATCCCTATATAAACAGATTGTCATCTCTATTCATCAGAAAACCGCATGTATAATCACTGTAAATGAAAGAAACATTCATTTCTGGACTAAAAAGCCACGGAGAAACAGAACTTTAAAACAAATACATGCTAAATAGCTGTGATATTCTAATATGTATAAAACTATAGTAAGTTTAGAATTTTTCATTTTGCACATTTGTAAATGAATCCTAACTTAAGTGTTTGTTTTATTCAGATGGGTCAAGCCAATTATTAGCTTTGTTAAAACATAAACAGAAGTGAACAGAAAAATGCTAAATAAAGTTTTAATATACCTTTGACCCTATTATCGTAGAGAATCGTTATTTTTGGCAACATCTGCGAAAACGGAACAGGGACACGTGAAGTGACTGACATACTAGTATAATAGTCAATTCAGTCCAATTCCCTGACTGCTCCTTTCAGCTTGCTTCACAGAAACAGCAAATGAAACCTTGCGTCCTTCAATTGAAGCTCTTTTTAATTTAGGACTGAGCTGCATTAAGAGCCTGTTAAAGAACTGCTTTTGTGAATTTACTTTTGCACTGTAAAACATGGTCTAAGTGTAATTAAAGAATCCGCTCTATCCTTCCCTACTAGGCTCTTAACCCTTCGTGATAGTTTTTTTAGGAATAGCACCATAAAACCCAGTATTTTTTAGTTTAATGCTCTCCAATGAAAAAACAGGGGTTCCACTTTAATTTAATTAAAGCTTTCCTCAGAAATGTCCGGCGCAGGTCCAAATATTTAAGGAGAGGAATACGTTCCTCCCTCCTCCCAGTTGATTAAAATATGTGATATTTCACATTAGTTTAGTTTTTATGGGCAGTGAGGTAATTCGTTGTCAGTAAATGGCTTGTCAGAGTGCTCTGTGAGTGATGTAATGCTATGAAGTGTATCGTTTGAATTGCCCCTACGCCTATTAGAGTAAATCGACTTCTGGGCCCATTATTTGATTATCTTGCAGGAAGTTTGGAGATGGCTATTGGCATCATGTTATAGAAAAGGATTGCATTTTTCAACTGTTAAAGTGGGACAATAGTTTGATGCCATATCTTTGTTTTAAGGAAAAAAAAAAATATTCAAACATATCCAATAGGAAATTTACAAACTTTTGCATTTGCTACATGCGTGTGCACCCTGCTCGCCTTGTAAGTCATTTATACCCTTTAATTAAAGTATGTCATGTACCCTTTGCTTGCAGAAACACTTGAACACGTTCTCGAGGTTGTGTATGAAGGTAAAATCCTGATACCAACCCTAATTAACACGCATCTAAGAATACTCACGTTGCAAATTAGCATTACCGTCAGAACATTGGCACGGAAGGGGAGCAGGGGGGAGTAGACTACAAGACGAGATAATTCGGCTGATGCATATTTATCTCATGCTAATTGCCGTGCACGGCCGAAGAAAAGCGTGCACTTAATTAATTGACATGGAGGGGGACGCAAATGAATTAGAGACACTCAATCTGGAGAGACGGAGACAAAACAGAGAGAGGGAAGCCGGGTAAGCAGAGATTTAGAAAGAAGTAAATTCAGGAAACCACAAAGTGTATCAACGTTTTTTGTTTTTTTTAATATATACAAATAGATATTTTTTATTAAAATGTAGTTTCCTTTTAGAACAGTTAAAAAATTAACTTAAAATGTGAACTTTTTTCACATTTTGTCCTCCCTTGGCACCATTTGGTTTCAGAAGTCACCTTATTAGGTATTTGTTTTGAAGTTTAAATAAAAACATTTTTGACAACGATTTAAGTGTAAAGTGGGTAAATCCAAACGTTTTGTCCATTTTTCCAACTTTCAATTGTAAAAAAATGATAATACTATTCATCATTGTTTGCCCAAATGATGATTTATCATATGAAATCCCAACAAATGGCATTAAGGTTTGTCATGGTAAAGTGACAAAACCTCAAAATTTTCATGGAAGCCTACAAGATAAAGATCAATATATATGTAGTTTCTTTGTATTGGCAGAAGAATACTGTATTATGAAGACTGAAGGCTGGCAATTTTCCTTTTGTGTTTTCCAAACAAGCAGGACACGTTATATCTTCTAAAATGGCCCTAAATGTCTGTCGCAGTTAGTCACTGCATGTGTCCCTAACGTCGGATTTCAGACCTGTTTTTGTCTCCGAAATAGCTGTGTCTGTCCACCTCGCCCCGTGTAATTTGGTTTGTGAAGCTGGCCCCTTGCGTTACAGGGGCCCCTCACATATACATACAAGAACACACTCCCTTCGTATCGCTCATTTATTTGTTTACGGTGCTCACCCCCAACCCCCTGTTTAAGAAACTTAGAGGGTGCAGAAGCGGGACCTTTTTTCACGCCCGCCTAGAACCCCACTCCCACACACCCCTTATTCTCCACACCCCCCTTTGCTCCACCCACTCGAGAGGCACAAGAATTAAAACAGAAATGTTTTTGAACGCACTCACAACACTCATCCATTTCAAGCCACAGATGGTCTTTTGAATGGGGCAGGGGTTCTGCTGTGAATGTGGGAGTTTACTATCGCCTTTTAGCCTACCCTGCCCCCCCTACCTCCTCTTCCTCCACCTCTTCCTCTGTGTCCTGGCAGCCGTTTTGCTCCTTCGTTTCTTTTTCTCTTTGTGCCTCCGCAGTCTCTTTTTCTTTTTCTTTTTTAAGATGGGGGAGTTGGGGGTGACTCTTTTGTGTCAAACCAACAGCCGCTGACCAAACTTGCCTTCTGCTCCTCTGCCCCCATTTTAACCTTACACGTAATTTCTAAAGCTATTTATATATATTTTTTTATCTTACACAAGTTTTATATATACATTTTATTGATTAGATGCTTGCTTTCTCAGACAGTTCTCATCTGCATGAGTGAGGGAACATCCTACGGTGGCACAGCATTGCAATTTTATTGTAATCTCAAGAGCCAGTGGAAAATCAGCCAATAAAGCCTACACATGCTCAACCAAATTAGTCAGGATAACACTCAAGAAAACATCATCGCCACTGTACGGGAAATGATAAAACCAGCCACCTGTTCCTCACACACACAAAACTCTAACAGGCATTCTCTTTCTGCTCATACGAACGCTGCAGGGGCAACCAGCTGTCCTAGTTGGTGGTCTGAGTTATGTGCTGAATTTTACTCACATGTAAAATGAAACGCAATCCTATTTGGTGTGCAATTCTCAGTGTCGTGTTGTTTTATAGTGTCATTTTACACGTCTGCAATCGTGTTGGACAAAGGGGGGGTAAAGTTTCATTCACCACTGCGACTTCTTTCTGCTGTTAAGCTGCTGGGTTTTCAGCGTCTCAAAGACACACGGCAAATGCTAGGATGTTGATGGTGTCCATCCACCGCCCCACCCACCCCGCTGTCTCCTTAGGTGGCTGTTGTAATAAACACACAAGTTGTCTGTCTGTAGTGCGGCCTTGGGAGGTTGAGGCCTACTTAACCAGGCGAAGCCGCTGCTCTTTTTTAAGTCCCTTTGAATGCCTCCCTTTGTCGGTGACACGCCACCATGTTAATGTCATGTACCGTAGAAATTGCCGCGGCTATGGCTATTAGCCTCGGCG
>JAVLVB010001217.1:1517802-1530934 GCA_032876305.1 Orestias chungarensis | reverse complement strand
CACACACACACACACACACACACACACACACACACACACACACACACACACACACACACACACAAACACACATCTTTCTCATTCTGTCTTTCTTCCCCGTTTTGTGTGTGCGATTTGTCCCTTAAGCCGGCGTAACGTCTCGGCCGGGGCCGTAGAATGTGGAGAGCAAATTGGAGGCAGAGCGTGAACAATGGAACATGCATCGCTGCTGGGACATTCTTCTTCTTTACTGGGACCGGCAGGAGGGGTGGAAGGAGAGAAAGTAATTTTGTATGGGAACTCTCGGGTCATGGAGATTCAGAGACAGACTCTGGGTGCCCAGTGACAGGTTGTGATGGATTTACACCAGATAAAAACAGAGTAACATCTTTTTTTAAGTAGTCTAGGTTTTAAGATGTATTCAAAGTGTAAATACATTTTGAAAACTATGAAGCATTTATAGTAAACATTTTCCTTTAGTTTAAATGCTGCTCTTTCTTTTATGTTTGTAAATCATATATATCATGAATTTTATGGCACAATCTGTTCTGATAAGAAATGGGCTCACAACATCACAGGCCCTCCACCATACTTACCAAGAGGCTTGAGGTGCTGTCCCGTATCTCACTCCTTTGTTTTTCCCCAAGCCTACTTACAGAGTTTTATTTTTCTTTAAGACATTAAGTTAGTTTCATCTCACCAAACCACACAGTTCTAGTTAAAGTCCCAGTACAGTTCTCTGTATTTATTGGAGAACATTTAAGTACAATATGTCGCCACGTCTTTACCATTATAAATATGGTTGGTACTGTATGTCAAATAATGTGCGAAACTAATGAGCCATAATAGGAGACAGCATATCAGACTGCCACACGCAGAGCTTTAGACTCCTTCCATTCAAAGTCATGCCATCATTATTTTTCTATGTTTTATTTAGTTTCATGCTTCATGGGAATCTCATTAACGTAAATCTGTGTGTAAAACATATGTTTCTATGTTTTAAACCACAGAAGTCAGATCACTGGAAAAATGGCATAAGTAAGGGCTGGAGATGGAAGGACACAAGAAGAGAGGAAAAGGAATATAAACATGGAATATGTACAATGAGTTAAGCTGAAAAGCACAAGTGACAGCAGGGAAGCACGACACCGAGGCCTTAAGCACAAGCTAGAAGAAAAAAAATAAGTAGGACGCATGCTGGACAGTCCAGTGATTAGGGTATTTTCTTTGCCTGCAACCGCATGACATCATTTTCGGCGGTCAACATTTACTGGTGTGACCTCAACTACACCTGGGTAGAGAGGCCCTTTGAAGCCAGACGGTCTGAGGCAGACTAGGATGGGGCTGGAGAAAAAGAGCTTGGAAAAACAGGGGTCCAACAGATGAGAAAAGAAGTCAAACACACAGAAGACGAAGAGAAGCAGAACAGCTTGTCTTCATTGGTGAATAGCGACTTGTATCATTCGCACTGAATCAACAGATTAGGCACAGAGGAAGCTTAGCTGTTCCTGGCCTCCCTTGTTTGATGTTTTGGGGAGGCCTAATTTGATTTTTCACCTCCTATTGTTATCCACTTTAAAGTGGAGACAGCTTTCATCCTTTTTTATCTCTTTTCCTTTCTCTTTTGTGATTCTTCCATTCTGAAACATTACCAGAATCAGCTGAATGGCCGTTGGAAACAAAAGCAGTATTTTAAATCTTAACTAGTCGTTTGAACAGATTTCGAGTTGTGATATCTCATCGTGTTAAAACACAAACGGATTTCTTACCAAAATTCTGTCTCCCGAAGCTCTGTCAAGTTTTAGCTTGAAAGCCCTTCCTGTATTTGCGCTCTTACTTTGAAGTAATAAAAGGAAGTAGTTGTAAAGGTCTTGACCTTTTGCAATATAACAATCTACTTGAAACATTTTAAAAGTGAATACATTTTTTAAAACTTAGTTTTTTTTAAATGACACTACTTGAGTCTAAAACTGTCTTTTATCCGCAATTGTCAAAATCTATATTGATCAAAGATGATTTAAAACAGTTTGGGGTGTATAAAACTCTTATTGAATATGTCAAAAGACAAAGAAACCATAAATCTATTATGCTTTCTTAGGTAACTTTAGTATTAGACCAGCATAAAAAGTAAAATCACCTAAAGGTAAGGGACCACAGTTGCCCACAAATAGCAAATCCGCATTTTCTTAAAACCCCTCTTAAACCACTGTTCAATGGTTCAAACACCATCAAACACCAAATATACATTAATATGCATTATTATCCAATAATATTAACAGTGTTCCTCAATTATACTCGTGAGGGTCCAAGCTAACCAAGGGAAATTAATTGCACTCCTGGGTTGACAGCATGTCAAACACCAGTCAATAGCATGTCAAGTAGCATTGCACCTAGGTAATTCAGCTTGCTAAGCTGAATAACCTTTGTAATATTTGAGGTATGCTTTATTAAAATCTTGCTGGATAGGTCAATCTTCCACAAATTTCAGGGGTTTCATTTTATTGAGAAGTAATCAATTTGTTACCAAACTATCCCATCCAAAATTTCAGCTGCAATCTGTGTTACCACTAAAGAAAAGCTGTGAGGAAGCAATAGAATAGTCAGGGGGAAAATGGTGGAAATTGTCACCATTGAGAGAACCCCACCTCCTTCTTCTCCTCTTTTTTTACCCCCTTCCATGAGAAACAAAATGATCATCCCCTTAGCTTGGTGACTGTGCTCTCACTATGAGGGGGCTTAATGCACCCCACCCCACATGTTCCCCTGAAACAGGGTCAGTTCAGTCCCCACACACACGTGTAAAAACACCAGGCTTGAAACGAGCAACCACATCACTCCACATCTCTTGTGTTGTCTTCTCTGAACCGTTGACTCGACCGTCACTCATATACATCATCCGTGCTCCATGCCTCATAACAAAATCATTTTAGGTTACACTAAAGTCACCATTTTGTAAATTTGAGATTGAAGAACAAACTTCCATAGCTGGAATTTAGAACCGTCTTTATGCTGGATGTTGTGAATGTGTGTGTGTTTGATGGATTAGCTCTATAAGGGGCTCAGCAGTGCACTGATATCTTTGCTCAGTGCTCACAGCATGATACACTGGATGCTAGTACGTGCTCACAACTCTTCGCACACACATATGCACATAATCTGGGAGCAAGGATTTGATGTCCGACAGTGTGCAGACAACTCAGTGGTGAGCTGTCACTGTGTGTGTGTGTGTGTGTGTGTGTGTGTGTGTGTGTGTGTGTGTGTGTAAAGCCTTGTTCTTTTAACGCTCCTCTAATCCTTCCAGAGTGGCCCTGATAGCCCTAATGACACACACTGGGACACTACAGGGTGCTGCACCTGTATGTGTGTGTCGGAGCCATTACTACTTGCTGTGACACTTAAACAAGATCGTTTTTTCTGTCCTCTACCTTTTTCAAAGTAGGGTTTTTTATGTTTGTTACTAAACTTGTAGTTAATCAAAGTTGCACACCAAAAGAATAATTTCTGATATAATTTGAAAATAATTGTGGCATAGAACATGGTCAAATCTGGCTCCTGAAGCAGCAGCATAGGGGAGGGGTTGCTGCAGTTTCATCGCTGCTGTTCTCAGCTCTAATCTTAGCAAAACAGACCAAGTGTTTGTGTGTAAATGTGTTACGATAAAGAGATGACATCTTCTTTTAAGGGGTTTGAGTAAATATATTAGCCTAAATCGATTGAAAAATTCAAATAAAAAGAGTATTCAAACTATAGTTTTCAAGTCAATTAAATTCAAATCAGAATTTTTACTGATCAATTTCAACAAATATTTCAAAACCTTTGCTGTAATCTCAATTATTCCATATAAACCCTTTATGTTTTAAGCCATAGTAAAATATAAACATTTACCACAGTCTGAAATCTTTTCTAGCTTAAAAAGTTACCAATCTAAGGAAACCTAGCAGATTGCATTGAGTCATTGAATTGCAGCAGTCACTCCTCCAAATATCAGCACAACAAAATACTGGTTTGTGTTGTCGTTGACTTTACAGCAATCCCTGATACTGAGCATGCATGTAGCGACAGTGGACAGGAAAAACTCCCCTTTAACAGGAAGAAACCTCCAGCAGAACCGGGCTTGGTACGAAACCGCCGTCTGAAGCGACCGACTGCGAGTTTAAAAAGACAAAAGACAGAAACAGATGCAGAGGAAACTGAAAAAAAGAAAAGTTATCAGTAGTAGATAAATTTAATTCAATGCTATTCAGATTATTCATGTAGAGAAAATTTATAACACATCATCTCAAGGCACTTTACAAGAAATATAATCTCAAGCCAATCATGCATGCATTCCAATTGATCCCAGTTTTCAAACAATACATTATTAATAACATGAGCTTTAAAGGTTTTCTATGTAAGGAAACCAAAAGAATTGACGGTTTCCTTTATTCAACTTCATAACGTTTTACTACTTACAGGACAGAATATGCAAAATATAAAGGGCAATTAATATTTTTGTAAGGCAGTGTAGTTATATGTATTTTTCTAATTAAAGATCTCTTTAGACCAGTAAGCTAAGCACAGAAATCATTGGGCCTAGAGTTTCTAAAACACATTGTATTTCCCTATAGGAAGCAGACTGTTTAGGCCAACAAACTAAAATGTAGCAAAGAATCAAGGATCAAGGAATCAAGGAATCTTTATTTGTCATCACATCACATGTGGTACATGAGGTGGGACGAAAATTCTAATCCCCCGGTCCAGTTTTCACCCTGATAGCAATTTTAAATAATGTAATAAAATATGGTAACTGGTAACTGAGACAAGTGGCTGAAATGCTAAACTGCCCTTTTTTTCCTCTTACTCATGGATCCAAATGAACTAAATGTACGTTTTGGTAATTTATGAAAAAAGGAAACACGACTCAGGAACAGGTCCTGTTACCCCTTCCTGGATGTGTTGAGTTAAACCAGATACTGGAAGGCTAAAGAATTAAACTCAGCAATTGCCTTTTTCACTACGTTAGAGAAACAGAAAACTATTCCCAAAACTAGTTCTGCCTTACTGCTGCTTCGCCCTTTATTTGTGCAAGGGGTACATTTCCCTCTCTGTGTTTGTACCTAAAAGATCCATTTGCTTCTTTGTACATGGGGAGGAAAGACGGAAAATGGAACAATCTTCCTGCCCCGTGAGTGTCTGTGTGTGTGTTCGATGGCAGCAAAGTGACGTTAGATTATAGGGTCTAGTCTCTGAGTGAGAGGTGTAGGGAGATGCAGGGGGTGGTAGTGCAGGGACAGCCAGTGACAAGATGGGATTCTTAATGGCCATAATTGGTGCTGGCTTTGACAGCAACTATATGATAGCTGCACAATATACACAGCCCAGCGTTTGTATGTGTGTGTGTGTGTCAGAGTGAGTGTGTTAGTGTGATTCTTTAAGGAGAAATTTACACAAAATTGCGGCTGCCTCGTTGAGCTGCTTGTTTGCAACTATTGCCTGTTTCTATGTTTTTCTTTGTGTTTGACTGTGACCGTGTAGATGTGTGTGTGTGTCTGTGTGTTGGATAGAAATATTGTACAAACACAGCTGAATTGACTCCTGACAGGTGTAAAAGGTAGCAGTTAAGCCTGGTCCCCCTCCTACCTGGTTTCTGGTCCAATTTTAATACTCCTTTAACCACAGAGGAGACACGCTTACAATAGTCCATTAGGCTTTATTGAGTGTTTGTCTTAATGGGAATAAAACCTGTCCAGCTGTTGCACACAGAATCTTTCCTCACTTTAAAGATGTAATAATTCAAAGAAAATAATAATTTAAAAAAAAGTATAGAACATTTCTTTCTTGCATTAATCTATCCAGGTTTGGGAAAATGTTACTGTTAAATCATAATGAGGTTTCTGGAAATCTGAACTTTAAATAATATATAGAGACCATGACAGAGGCTATGTTGGTTAGAACTATTCTTTCATAGAGGGCTAGTAAAATTTGTAAATCTATTATTCAGGATTAAGACTCAAAGAGAGAAACAGAAAGACACTCGCAGTCAGAGAAGCACACAATCTGCTGCACCTGAACGATACGTGTGTCTGAGCCAGAGCGCTCCCTCTGATCTTGGTTCAAAGACAGCAAGGGGAAGAGACTCCAAATATTCTGGCTCCAGAGAAAAGATGAGAGCTAAAAGAAGGAATAGGGGATGATGCAAAGAAGGGGGAAAAAGTCAAGGAGATGGAGAAGATAAATCGAGTAAAGATTCCCCAGGGCTAACAAATCATTCAGAGCACAGAGCACACACAAAGGTTCAAAAGCCTGTTTCGGCCCCTTTAGGAGGATGTTGCATCTGTGATTGCACATAAGCAGATACCTGGCAAAACTTTTGGTGTTGTTAACCTGAAACGACTTTGGTCCAATCCTTTCTTCCAAAAGAATGAAGACAATTTGTAAATAAAATAGACAAAAATATTTATTTATTCCACTTTACAGAAAAACGTAAGACTCTAAGTTTAAAGGAGCAGCAGGGGGACTAGTAATACTTGCTAACTGCTTGAAACAAGGGAAAGTCAATTGGTACCTGCTGTTGCAAATCCTAGTAACTTAAACCTTAAAGTACAAACCTTAAAGTGTGTGGGGGTGGGGGTTCTGAGCCAGATGGCATTAACAGTAAAACTAATATTAGATAACTGACTCGGCTGGAGGTTTGAGTCTTTGAGAAGTTTTCAGCTGCTTTCAAAGGACACACACTAAATGTAAAATGTAGCTTATATATGGCTTAGATTGAAACATAGAACTACTAAAATATAATAAACAATAATTTCTTTTGCAGCTGGATCTTGAGATAAAAAAGTTTTTTCTCGTTTTTCTTTTCATTGACCTCAAGGGGGTTTCTCTCCTGATGGACATAGAGCCATGCTTATGGCAAAAAACTGAGTTATACCTCAGCTTCAGGCGGGAGTTGCTTAACAAAGCATGTAAGCATCCCCTGCTGTGATTTCCACTTATCTTAATACATTTTCTTTCTTGTCCTTGAAATTTAGTTTAAAAATACATAATTCATCATAAACCATCCCGCGTACATAAGTTTATCAGTGTGTGTGCTTTTTCTTACGGTTGTAAATGTAAAGCTTTAATGTCTATAAAGCAAAAAAAACAATAAAGTAAAAACTGCCTTTGGTTTTTGTGTCTACATATGAAACAATAATACAGAACGTTTCTCTTTGTCTGATTAAGTAAGGCCGACTGGACACCCATCTGTTCTCATTCCTACTACCTCCCCACGCACACACCGACACACTGGTGAACAGGTTGTGTCTGGGGTTTTTTTTCTGTGGGATGAAGGTGTCACGGATCAGTGGGAGAGGCCAGGCCTGCTTTTTCATTGGGCGACCCTTATTTCCTACTTCCTGGATAGCCTAGAGCCATCTGGACAAGTGATTGGCTGAGAAGAGGAAGAAATCTCCAGAGGATGAGTTTCAGCAGGGTGACCGCGGGTGCCCCTCAGAGACCCGTCACTCCAATGGATCGTAGAACCTCTGCTAACGATCAAACCAGCTGAGTCAAAAATGTTTTAGGCTGAAAAGACCTCAAATATTTCCATCTGTCAAAGTGATAATAATGAAAAAGGAAGAAGATAACTAAATGTTGTAGATAACCATTAATATCGGATGTGATTAAAATTAAAAGGAATGGGAAAGGACAGAGATTAAAAGGAATGCCACTGAAGTGAGTGAATTATTAAAATGGTGGAGGATGATGGAAAGGAGTGGGATTTGAATTTAAGAGAGGGAAGAGGAACGATCAGAGTATAGAAGATAATGAGATTAAAATTGCACAAAGTTTTAAAGACGTAATTTTTTTGAACACAGTTCCTCACTGTACAATGTGGGTAAAAGAAAAATGGTTAGTTATTACAGAAGATGTGCATTGATTTTTGTTCAGTATCAAAAATCGCCCATCTTCCAGATACACACTAAATTAAATATTTTAAAAAAGAAGCAACAACATTGAGAGAGATAGTTATGCCTGAAAATAGGAAGGGCTCTTGGTTTAATTCCATCTAGTCTTCATCCAGTCTTCCTCACTGCTGCCATTAAAGTAAACATTTCCTTTCTCCTCGCAAACTCTCTCCTACCCTTCCTACGATTCACCACTTTAGGTCTACTTTCCTTCCCTTTTCCTACCTCCCTGTCTCCTTTCTTTCCCTCTTTACACTCCTCCACCTCCTTCCTCTGCCCTTCTCTCCCAGTCTCCCCTGTTTATGAAGGTAAATTTATAGGTCTACGAGGAGCTGTTAGCAGGAGGTGGCCTGTGCTGCTCAAACCACAACAAGGTTTCCCCCTCCACATGGAAAGGCATCAGCATAGTGGGCATACTGAGTCGTTTTCATCAGCAACACTTTACACCTGATAGCACACACTCACCTCTCATTATCTGCTAATGAGCATTACCCTTTTTTTCCTCCTCATGCCGCTCACTGCTGCCTCGTGTCATCAGATTTCTGAGAAGTGCATGGTTGTGTTCCCCCACCCTTGTTTTTCACTTTATACAGCTCCATCTAGCATTTGTTTTTTATTGGTCTACAAGGAGCAGTTAGGCAGTGGCGGGCTCGTCTGTTTAACCAGCACATATGTTGTGCTGTTTTTCACGTACTGATGTTTAAGTCAGCTCAGCCAGTGCTGAGGTATATCATTTATGGGGAGTGTCACCCCTCTTACAGTAACTTATTCTCTACTTTACAAAGGAAGAGTATCTGCTTATTAAAACGCATAGAACAGACTGGAGGATAATGCTCTCTTTTGATTGATTTGATTATATGACTTTACCATCAACCTTAAAGTAAAGCAGAGAGAGGCTACAGTGGGAAGAGAGATGTCTGATGCGGTCTTATTTAAAAACTTTATAATGTTCTCTAAACATTTGTGTTTTGTTTCATGGTGATGAGAAACAAGTACTTTTTTTTATCAGACTTTATTCTTTTTTTTTTGAGAATTTCTGATAATTAATAAAGAGCAATGTTGGCCCTTCATATTTACACAGTAGGTTATGTGTTTGTAAAGCACTTAATTCACTTCTTTGCAGTTGTCATTCCTTATCATGACAGTATTGCTGCGTTCAGACCAAACTTGATTTGGAAGTCAGGGGCTTCATATTAACATGCAAAGTCTGTGGTGGGCGAATGCCTTAGGGGAGTTCAGAAACCTCGCACTGAGTTGCGCGCATCTAGTGCTACTCATTCGGAAGCATTTCGAGCTTCAATCGTGGCAGACACTTGGAGTTGGAAAATCTGAACTTTGTCTGCTTGACTTGTAGCATCAACCAATCACGGAGACTGCACTGGTGCATTTTTCAGCTGGGCGGATGATCAACAGTCTGAAAGTAATAATAAAGGAAAAACTTATTGTCGCTGTTTGATCCATTTTGGGTTAGACGAACATAAGGCTAATATTGACCCTCGTCAGCACACAGCTCCTGGAGTAGGTGGTGAAAATCACCAAACACACAACGTCTCTTAATTATCTGGTGGATCCAGAACCACTGACAACACATCCTAAAACAATGATCTTGTGCTTTTTTTTTTAGTAAATAAAGTCAAGACGCTCTTAGTTTCATCCATCATTTTGAAAGGAGACTATTGAAGAGACTGGTAATGAACAAAGACGCTTGACATGACAAGCATGATTCAACCATCTGACTTTAAAGTGCACATGCGTCCTACTGGGGATGTTCGGTCTGAAAGTGGCATGACACATATTTTGGCAATAATATGCTGCTCCATCACAAGGTTACACTACAAACTAAAACATGCTTTACTTATTATTATTTGTATTGAAAGATGTCTGACTTGAGATATACAGCAGCATTTTTAGAAAAATCTGAATCTCATTTCTCAAGAATGTTTTATGTAGATGGATTTGCCGAAGCTCTAGATTAATACTAGCATATATTGATATCACTTGTTGATAAGTCAGTCCATAGCATATTTCAGTGGAGTTCCAATCAGTGGTGTGTGGATAAAACCATCCTAATAAGTTGAATTTATCATTTTGTTTTTCACATTGTAAAAGTTTATGTTCAGCTGTTTCTGTGTGACTGTGTACAAGGACAGTATAAAACTGAACCTTTTCAAATTTTTGAAAATGCATATATTGTTCAAGAAAATCCACGTTTTTGTTAAATGCGAAAAAAAAAAAAAAAACTTGTAACATCGATAATAGCTTAAAAAAAGCCAAAATGATCATGAGGAATATTAGTATGATCGTTAAAAAAAACCTGATCGCATACTTGGAATAATATTAGGATTTCTCTCATTTTTAACACAATTATAAGTCACACACGTTAACGAAATGGAAGACTTTTTTTTTTTCTCAAAAGTTTGTTCTTCATTTAAGGATTAACAGCTTTTGTGTTTCTTTTCTTCCTATTTTTCTATGGTGTCCTGTGCTGTATGGCCTGACTACATATGTCTGTTTGTTACAGGTAAGTGAACTTTTGTTTTTGCTTTCCCACAAACATATGTTTTTTTTTTTTTAAAGACACTCTAACCCTTTTGTCAGTTCATGGGGGCAAAACAACTGCAGGGAATTGATGGGAAAGGGTGATGGAATCCTTGGATGGGGGAGGGGGCTTAAAGGGGAGGGTTGAAGGGGTTCAGGCTTTTATGAAGTCATTGTGAGGAAAAGTCTTGACTTGCTTGGCTGGTTGTTAAAACAGTCCCAGGCCATTCGGGAGGTAAGGATCACAGAACTATAATATTAAGACACTGGTGATTGATGAATCAGCAAGACTCACTTTTACTCCTGTCATGAGTGCACACCACCAGTATTCTATCTAAGCCCCTTTTTAACATAACTGAGATGCTGTGTCAAATCAAGACCAGTATAAAAAGAAATAGTTATATGTGTATGCTTCACATTGTTTAGTTTTTCTTAAACTTTCTGACTTTAATTGTTTTTTCAGTGTCTTTCAGTGATTTCTTCTGTCTCTGTCTTACACAGGCATGCACACACACTATGACACACCCTGAGGGCTGTAAATCCGCAGGGTAGCGGTAGTCATGTCAAAGGTTTTTACTGATCGCTTTTTGTTTGGTGGGACCAAGGTGACATTTCCTCTTAGAACCTAAAATTGAAACACAGTACACGTCTATCAATGTGTGTGTGTTTGTGTGTGTGTGTGTCTGTCTAATGAGGGGTCTATATGCAGGGTTGGCAGCATATTAAATATGTAACAGCAGGCTGAAAATGGGTGGCTTGTCATACACACAAACACACACCCACACACTCATCTTTTCATCTTTGCTTACTTCCTTCCTCTGCTATTTTTTTACACTACTATGCAAAATTTGTGTGTTTTTATCAAGTATAAATTCTATTACTAGAAACTTTTAATAATTTATTTTCAGATTTATGTAATATTATCTGTAGTTGGAGAAAGGATACAAATTCCTCGACAATCATATCCAGCCCTGGGTGGACTGTTGTGTGGCTGCTAGGACGACCCCACAACTATTTCTCGGCTTTGGCCACACACAACCTGCTGTCACAACTCACAAACTGGCAACAAGTTTGTGTCGCACAAATGGGGCTCCCACCCTCTATTATTCTCCTAGGATGCCCATCGTAAAGATCCCAGTCTACTTGGCCTCTCAAGTATTTATAGCTCATGAACTTTTACACATTTTGTCCCATTGCAGTCACCAACAACTTTTTTTCAAATGGTATGAAAATGGATCCATGGTTTAAAATAAATCTTCACAGCAACATATGAATATGTGGCTTGAGGAATTATCCAAGCTTTGTCAAGATCTTAGAGGTTTGTTAGTGGACATTATTGTAGAAGGATATTAAATTCAAAAGCCTACTGAGGGATAAAGCTTCCATGCAGTCAATGAGTGGCAGAAAACCAACACTGCACAACTTCCTAGACACTCCATCCTGACACTAAGCAAATATGAGGCAAAACCTGGACAGTCCTTCACAGAAGCTCCTTTTTACTTGCCAAGAAGAGAATAAAAAAGGTCTTCAAACTCCAATAAAAAACATTCAAAAGTGAATGGAACACACATAAAAAAACGACAGTTTTTGCATGGATCTCTTTTTTACCTCGTTTTGTCATATTTTTTGTTTCCGTTTTCCCATTCTGCGTTTTTTTTTATCACCCTTTTTCCTTATCCTTTCACTGTCCTTCATCTCTCGCTATTTCAACCTTTCCTGTGCTCTCCAACAGTCTGCATGGCTTACTTAAACAGAGGTGCACACAAGCACACTGACTTCTAAGAGTCACTATAATAGAATTAGAAGGATCTGCTGAAATATTGAAGAGTCCCGATGCAAATAATGAATAGGCTGGCAATGCATCTTGATAAGTGCGGTTGAGTGTGTGGTGAACATGAGTGCAGGTGCTTCTGTGAAACCCTGAGTGTGTGTGTTGTTAACAGCCTGTAATGTATGGTAGGTTCTCCATGCAGTTAGTACAGCCTGGGGACACAACGAAAGCACCAAGATCAGAGACACACGCCCACAACGCCTTTCATCAGTTTACACTCAGAATTTCCCACTGTTGTGCAACCACACATACATCTTTCTTATAGAGAGAGAGAGAGAGAGAGATACACTGTGTGTGCTTGCCTAAATCCTCATCCATGTACGCAAAGTACGTGTGCAGATGTGATCATGTATGCTGCATGCGCATGTGTATTCTCACAGTGTGTAAGGTTGCTGGCTGAATGGAGGAGAAAATTAGACCTCATACGATAGTCACGCATCATGCGGTTGGTTTGCGTGTGTATCAGGATGGTATGACGGTCACTGGAGCCCAGAGTTACACAAAGATGGTAAAATATCCAAGAAATTTGATAGGAAGCAGAATAACAACGCAGCGATATCAGAAAGCAAGATAGGTTAGGTTTCTGTTTTTCTAATCTGTTTGTGTCTTTTTGCAATTAAGTGCGAGAAAATTCCTCTAATTTACATTTTGTATATTTAAACATATGTTGGCCTGTTCATGGCATGCAAGAGAAAAAATAGTTGCAGGATTATCTTCAAACTTTGTAAAGCAAAATTGTTTTAAAATGACTTCAGTTTCCATCTTTGAACAGATATAAACAATATGCGGCCATTTTATTCCATTATTTAAAGTTTGCATGATATAATTTACATAAAGTGCCTTATCTTACATTGACAGA
>JAVLVB010001217.1:1505934-1517702 GCA_032876305.1 Orestias chungarensis | reverse complement strand
TATATATATATATTATTGAGTATGGTTTTGATAGTTTAAATGTAAATAATCTTGTAATGATCAAATGTAATAGAGAAATAAAACTGAACTGAGAAAACGAATCTCAGTTCCCAAAAATAGAAAATGACTAAAAATATGATTAAGAGTGAAACTAAAAAGATGTCAAGAAACAATTTACCTCTTCATATTTAAATCTTTATTTCCCTCAGTCAACGCAGCAAAGATTAATATTATGGATTGATTGGGAATTCATCCAGAAAAGACGGTGCAATAAACGTAAGTCTGTTAAATTTAACTTCTATAATATGTCTTATAAGAACTGGACAAATAAAGCAAATACTCTTTGTGTTATATCTCTCTCCCTATATTTCATGCATTTGTTTTTTTTCATACATTTTAATTTTACATGATTGTGTACGTAGTGTTATTTCCAATGCTTAAATTTAAAATTTTAACCTCAATCAAACCCTATTGGATGTGAGGTCATGACTGATTGCTGTTCCAGCCAATAGCATGCAGAAGCAAATCCCTCCCTTAGGAATAGTGCAGCCCTAATCAAGCCCTTGTAATACACTGGTTCCCGTTGGCTCCCAGGGGCTAATTAGCATTCTAATTACTGATTGCAAATGAGAGGTGCGTTGATTGTGTTCTGCCTGTGAGTGCAGAGGCTCAAGAGAGATGCATATGCATACACACACACACACACACACACACACACACACACACACACACACACACTTCTGCATGTGCATCTCACACGAAAACATGGCTGCCCCACTCACACACTGAGTGAGCATCGTTAAGAAGCTTGTCATGCTCTGGTTCCACTGTGCTTTTCCAGTCTCCCTCTCATCTGTGGTGTCTCGTTATGATCACAGCGCAATGCATTCACACACACACACACACAAGGTAGAACACATGAATGCAACTTTGCAAACACACACGCACGCAGATGTGGCGATGAGCACTGAAGATGTACTAAAGAAACAAACATAAAACATTATATACTGCCAAAGTGTTGCTGTTGTTCCTACCAATTAACACAGAGCTGATTTACCGCTCGAGGGAGAACGCTGTTGTTCAAACCACAAAGGTGTGATACACACTCACCAGCACACCTTAATGTTTGCATATGGACCTGGAAATTGAATTCTGTGGGATGAGAGGGTTTGGAATGGACTCAGGGGCCAAGAATAATGAAAGAATAATTTTGTGCTACAATAAAACCAGAAGGTGCCCATGTCTGTTTACGTGTGTGTGTGCTCGTTTGAGATGAGTGGACGCAAAGAGAGGAAAGATGAGGTGAGAGAAGTAAATAAGAACGAACTCACCAAAAGAATATTATGTTGTGCTGCTCAATTAGGTGCTTTACCAGGACTGAAAAGTTTGATGAGCATATGTATTTGGCTACATAGAGAACCGGATGCACCTTTGTATACAATTTTTCTTACGTTCGGTATCACACATAGTAGCATTTATAGTTGTTATTTGTAGTACTGTATACAATGATATTGGTGGAATTCACACAAAAAAATTTTATTGCTTAAACCAAAGCCAAATGAAGGCAGTCACTAACATTGTCTATTACTCATAATGAACCCTTCCTATGGTAAAACATGATGTTGCCAGCATCATGCTGTGGACATGTTTTTGTTTAACAGGGACAGAGAAGCTGGTCAAAGTTGATGAGGAAATAGATTAATTTAGGTGCCATAGTGACAGTCATCAAATGAAAAGTGTCAGTGTCTGGATAATCTTGCAAGACATCTTACATTGTTTCATGAGTTTAAATATTTGATTCTAGTGCCCTTGTCAGATCTGCATAATGCATAATCCACTTTAGCTATGAACCAATATTAAAAGTCAGAGTCCCAAACAATTACCATAAAATACATGTAACCAAGCTTTTTGTCTACGATTTGTATTTACTTTTTATAAAGTTAATCGGGATGAGATAACTACTCTTCAAAACGTGACAGACAATGCTGAACAAAAACCTAGGTCTCAGAGCTCAATTTATAATTGTTTGTGGGCCACATTCTCCTATAACAGCAACATTTTTGATACTATGTATTATGCTTTGCTGCACATCCACAAACCTTTTAAGATAAAATTAGGATCCACAGAACAGTTTTACTTTCACTGGTCTGACCACGTTTTAAAAGAAGTGGTAAGTAGAAACACTGAAATTGGGGACTCATGCTCTTTCTCTGTCGGTGTGTGTGATGTGATTGATGCTCAGCAACCTGTGTTTACTCTTTTTGGCCAATTTAAGACTCAACGTGGCAGCCATCGAAAGCACAATGGGGAGTGGAGCTAAAGTAGCAATGTGGCCACAGACACTGAGACAAATAGATAGAAAGCTGTTAGAGAAGAGAGAACACAGTGGGAGGAAGGTTGGTTGAGCTAGGTACACAATCTTCTGATAGATGGCATTAGATTTGATTTAAGCTACAGGGAGAGAAACAAAAGTTCAATAGCAGAGAGAAATGGAAAGATGTTGACTAGAAAGTGGTAGAATATCCTAAGGAAAGTGAAAGACAAATAATCAGTAGAAGTAAATGAACATCTATAAAAGGGACAAAAACAAAGACATATTCTGAGCTATCAATAGAAAAAATTGTTTAAGCAAGAATCAGAAAAAAGGATAGCCAGTGTGGGAAAAGCAGAGACAGGGTTAAAGGAGAAAGCAGAGCCTGGAGAGTGGGAGGGACACAGGAGAGATGTTGGACATCACTGTCGGCAGATCTTTAAATGAAAGGCGACAGTGTGTGTTGGGGAGAAGATTGGAAGGCATTAAGGCTTGGCATGTCCTGTGACACTCTCAGAGGCTGAGAGGCCCAGAGTGTGGGGGAGAAGGCCAATTGAATTCTACTACCAAATGCCCACTTGGCCATGTTAAATCTTTCAATGCATGGCTGTGTACATGCATTCCTGTAGAGTAAAGAGTTCGATTTTTTGTGTGTGTGTGCGAGTGTGCGTGTGTGTGTGTGTGATAGAGAAAGAGAGAAAGAGAGATGCGGAAAGGTAAAGAGATTTACTGAGAACAGAAGAGAGGGGGTGATCTATAAAAGACATGCTGCCCTCGACTTTGTTCACAATCAAAGCCATGACTTCGGCTTATCGGCTGCACAGATTTGTGCCGTATCGATGGCACTCCTGTGTGTCTGCGTGTCTGTGTTTACAGATAAATTACACAGACTAGGGAGGAATGGTGGTTCTCCAGAATGAATGCTTGCATTTTGCAGTCACAAAATGATTGTTAAACACATATCCTGAAAACCTAAATATACAGTATGAATTGCATTGCTGCTACTCTCTCCTTTTTTATTTAAAATCATTGAAATTGTCAAAAGGTGTCAACAGTGAAAGTTAAGGACTAAATCTATTTTAAGTCTATCCGCCTGGAGATTCTCTTTCCTATCAGTACATAAAGTTTTGTTTGTAAGGGAATGATAAAAATACTGTTTAGTGGGCGGGACCCATAAAGATGAGTGAGGACATCCCCCCAAGGAGTCCAATATAGTAGGATCCACCTCAGTCCCTGCAGTCCATAGCCACTTCAGACTGTCCACAGGGCCATAGACCTTGATCCAGGAGCCCACCTCTCTACAGCATAATCACAGCTCCCCCAACCCCTTGCTTCCACCATGCTACTGCCAGAGAAGGCAGTCTACACTTTAGCTCTCTCTGCTAAGCCCTTGTAGTGGCAAGATAGAACCAGCAAAAGACCACGCCAAGACCCTCACAAAACTTTGTCCTCGTCAAGCCTCCAACACTTTTTAAACATTTGGCATTTTAAGAACATATTAGGAGGTAGAGGATATTTTATTTTTTTATGCTGTACACAACATTGCCGCTCCCACACCATTAAGCTGTTAAAATAAATGTATATTACATATATGTATAAGTAATTTTCATACTTATATATGCAAGTTAGTGTGAATAGGGGAGTGTTTCTGTACTGTAAAACGTTTTGTGAAAAACAGTTTGTGACTTCCTAATTCTTTATTCTGTTTCTAGAAAATTTGCGGTTTTACTGTTTTTTTTTGTGGTTTAGACCCTCTTAGAAGTACCAAGAAGGAGATTCCAAAATTTTCCAAAGATGTTCAAAATTTGTTTGATTTTTGTAGCATTTTATTTATTTATTTTTGTTACCACCCCAAAAATTGATTGACAAATCCAAACACTGCAGATAATGGAGATTCTGCATTACTCATTTTGTGATCCACCTATTTCTCTAGGAAAGACGCCTTTCTTTTCATCTCAGACAGACCTGTTTTCAGCGGACATATTTGACACATATAATCAAGACATCAAAATGTACACATTAGCAAGATCGGTCTTCCTCAAAGCACTCAGCTTTGACTGGTGTGAAGATGCTCATTTCCTTGTTTGACCACAAAGAAACCACCCTTATGTGTGTTGGTGTGACATTGTGCTGGCCCCAGAAGCAGGATCAGAAAGGGAGGGTTGGTTTCTCAACTGTGTGTGTGTTGCCTAATAGAAGGTGGTTAGAGGTGTCACCCTGTACCCATTTAATGTGCCCCACAATTACAGCTGTCAGGGCTGGAAGATAATGTGTCAGGCTGTATTTCTACATACTCACACACACACACACTGAAGAGTGTGATAAAGCAGACAAGAAACAGGCCTCTGCTCATATAAAACACCTCAACGGCTCCCATCATGATAGTTGTGTGTGTTTGTGTGTGTATCTGTGTGTAAATGCACTAAACATGTACTCTGCGCCTGTGCCTATGAATTATGAGTTTGTGTCGATGTGCTGCATTGCAGGTGTGTTTGAGTGCGGTGTGCACTTGTGTGTTTGTGTGACAATATTTGCTTTGTTGAACGAGCCCCCTGGTGAAAGTTAGGGTGGTTGTAGAATTCCTCATGTAGCGTCAGAGCAGCAGTGGCAGGGATGAGAAAACACTGGAACAGTTGCGGACTTTAGCAGCTCCTTTTATATCAACAGCCGGCAGTTTCTGGAGAGTATTAAAAGAAGGTGTGGAATTCCTACACAAAACATAACTTAATTACCAGATTGCTGAAGATATTCCACATAAGGCCAACAAAGTACCAGCGAGTTATTTGCTTAATTTTTCGAAAATTGTTTAGATAATTGTTTGATGGAGAAGATCCAAGCATTTGCCATGCTGAGATGAGTAAATCTTCATTGGACTAAATGGAGCATCTGCGCAGCAGAGACTGAGATAACTATTGTTTTACTGCTTTGGCATTCTGTAGCAGTGGCATACATTTATAGGACATATTATGTTTCAAAAATTTGTTTGGCTCAGGTCAACGAATCTGTTCAATTTTATCCAAATTAAACCAAAAGAAATAAATTATGCCAATATTGGCTGTTTTATAAGTGACCTAAATCCTTTTCATGATGTATTTTGTCTGAAAATATGTGCTCTTTTATGTAATTTTATATAAAATAATGTATTCAATCTATAATCTAAGCTAAAATTGCATTTTAGAATTAAAATCCAAACCAGTTTGCTTCAGGAGGTGTCATGAAAAATGCTTAATTTTTATTTTCAAAGACTCTTGTTGCCTTTGTGGCGGTAAACAAGTTTAGTTTAGCTGCACTGAAGGCAAAATGGTGCTGACGACTGACCTATACAATACCCTTCAGGGATAATGGCATCCCTTTGTGAAAATAAATTGTTGTCGTGTAATGTTGGCGATGAAAATGCCACTCAGTGAGCCCTGAAAATTTCTTTGCTTCCCTCACAATCCTCCTCACATTGTATTTTGAGGGACAAGAAAAATGTTCTGACGGAGGAAATTAAATACAGTGATAACTTTTTTTGTATTTATTTATTTTTTTACTTGAAATCTCCTGGTATTTTATGGAGATAATTACAATAAAGGTGCTAATAGGTTTCTCAGACTATTTGGAATAAAAATTGGTTAAAGCCTGCATCATGTGTCTCTAAGTCCTGACTTTTTGTGTCACAGTGTAATATTATAGACAGTAAACCCTAATTATTTGTTCTCTTAAACCTTCAGTATTTATGTTTTAATAAATGTCTTAGCAAATTCTTTCTTAACCCATAGTCACATATCCTAAAAATAACACAAATGTTATTAATAGTTCTTACTTTCTTTTTGGAGATAAATCCAGTTGCTAAATGGTGTGTTGTATTGACTTCCCCTCTTCAATATCTGACCCCGCTGTCATAAGGAATGTAACCCCATGCTTTGAGCTCTCTTTGGGCTTATCCCTCTCTCTCTTTATGTCTACCTCTTTTTACTCTCCCTTTGAGTGCTTCATAGATTGGCACCATGACCTCTAATTCTCCCAAGTTGAATATGAGCACACTGACGAAAAATAAATAAATGAAAAAATGGAAAGGGGAGGGAAAAAAATGTCTCAGGAAGAATCGACTCACTGGTGTTTTCATGTCTAATGCAATTTAGGCAATAACTGGAGATTATACCACATGGTGCACATGCACAAACATCTAACACAGACACAGTCACACACAAGTTTTGGCTTTGGGGTGGAAGAAATCAAATCTCTATTCTGCCGTCACGGAGTTGAAGATGCAAACACATATGATCGCTGCTCACACATACGCACATGCATGCACGCACATATGCACGCGTATTACACCTATTCAAATGCTTGAACGAGACACGCGAACGTGTCCATACAGAAGCGCACATAGAGGGGTAACCCTGGTAGATTTATCAGTAGAGGTCTGCAGCACAGTGGCTGCCTTTCTCATTTCATAGGCCACCGGGGCAGAACAGGCATGGGCTTGTACAAATCCAGCCCAGCAAGACCACCACACACACTCTCAGTCACACTCGCACAAACACATGCATAGAAACACACGCATGCATACACGCTTTCTCTTTAGCGGCTTAACAGATGCCAACCAGAGTTGTCGGAGAGGAAAGCAGGGAGGAATAAAAGAGGGAAGACGCATTCAAGGTGGAGTAAGAAATGATTTAAAAAAACAAAACATCGCTTTCTTTAAATGAAAAAAAGCCACCATTATCGACAACAACTTAAAAAAACACACACCAACCTGTAGGTTTTTGATTTTCGCAAGGGGTTGCTGGATGTTGCCCCATTCTGCTGCTTGTGAAACGCATGCACATGGATGCAACTAAATGAGGGAATCATGATTGCAATTATTCTGTCTTTGTGTAATGTGCGTGTTTGCACACTGTCAGTGGAGGAAATCTGTGTTTTCAGAGTGCACAGTGTAAGACCTAAATTTAATTGGATTCTTTGGAAAAGATGGAGGCTTATTGGTGTAATGGCATGCTCATGGTGTGGTTGGAGTAAAACCCCTGTGGCAATACCTACTGCCTCGTTAGCTTGCGAGCCGCACGTTCACACAAAAGCTCAAGTACACAAAAACACAAATATACACACGACAAGACTGTGTAAAACAAATCTGAAAAAGATCATGGGTGGAGGCTTAAATGAAAGGACTCGTAAGAAAAACCACATGCAACTTTAAATGTTTACCATGTGCAAACAATGACACCCTTTCTAAAAAACATAAGATTAACAGCGCCTGGTAATTCTTAAATATTTTTTCACAATGAAACTGCCAGTGTCACTGACTTTATTGGTATTTGTGCGACAAATAATGGTAAGAATTATAAACAGGACTTTGACTATTAGAAAATGATGGCAAGCATTTATAATAAACCCCGCTTTTTCAGCACTTTAAAAAAAAAAATTACTATTTATTTTTTAATTTTTTTATCTATATTCAAGAAAAGCTATGAAGAAATTGCTTACCCTTCGCATCACAATTAAACAGACAGGAGAGTCTAACCTATTTTCTTTTTCTTATTCCCTTTTTGCTTTCACTCTCTTTACATCTTCTTCATCCCCTCTGCTGTGGTGATACACTCAAAGGCCACCATCATAACTCCAGTCGTTCCAAATTGATGGCGAAACTCCATACACCGCCTTTGGAATTGTTTCTTCTCCTCTCAACGTTGGTGGTTCTAAACAAAAAAAAAACACAATGTAGCCTCAGATGAAGGAATTCAGGGACAGAAAGTTGAGGGATGCTTTGATCTGACCAGTTTCAAGTGAGGGAAAATAAAGAGGCAGCCAGGGAAAAATATACCAGGCCCAGTGTGGAGCCTGGGCTTCACCCAAGGGACGCAACCCACATGATGAGCCCCATGTAAGGCCTGAGCCTTGCCTGGCAGGGTCTGCACTGTTTGTGTTATTCTAACATGGTTAGCACATGGGTTAAACTCTCTGGTCATTTATTTAACACACAGGCTCCCCATGGTGCTTCCAGATGTCAGAAGGTCAGAGGGAGCAAAGGAATCTCTTGAGAGGACAAATCCATCTGGCAGTTTTTTCCAATTCATTTCCAGTAAATGTTAAATGTTGATTTGATCCTCATACAGGCAGATGAAGATATATTGCCACACAGCTACTGTGTTGTTTTGGGTTGTATATAAGAATTCTCATGCCCAGTGCAAAGTGCACAACCATACAATTGCACCGTTCACCAAACACTTCAAGATAGGACTTACCCATCTCTTTGGGTGTTCTGGAAAGGCTAAGGGAGCAAGGGGACTGAAGTCAATCTGTTCTTATTACAACTTTGAACCACCGAGAGAGGTAATCACTTCCCTATTATGGTGGAGTTATGTAAAGGTTAGCCTGCTTTGTGGATTCAGGGTGTGAAATACCAATGACAGATGGTCTGCAACCAGCTGGTCACAAGATTTTAAGCAAAGACACACCAGAGCACTTCCACATCCTTTCTTGCCACTGCCATTTGACATTACATAGTTGGAGTAAAGTGCACGGAACAAAGATTCTTTGCCTTTGGCCTAGTGCAGTTTGTTTGTGACAGTTCAAAAGAAGGCATCAGATTTGTAAACGTGTTTTAACAATTTTAATATCCGACACCACTAGTATGCAAAACGGTCTGTATCAACTCTGCTCAGTTCCACTTTATGTCATCTTTTGGGCTTTGTGTGGACATTTTTTGGAATGGGGTACATGTGAATAAATTTTGTTGCAACCTACTTCTCACTCGTCGAGAAACTACAAACCAACAAATTCTTAGAAGAAGTTTTTGTCGGTGTCACTTAATTTGAGACAAGGTTCATAGGATGAGCCATGGAAGAAACAGCTTGTAATAAGTAAGCTTTAAAGTGTAGCCACTATAATTTTTAAGTTCTTGCTTTTCCAGTAAAAAAAAAAAATCCCAAATAAAGATGTAATTTTTTTCCAAGTATATATGTAATTATTTCATTTTTAGCTCACCTATTGTGGTTCTACCACATACGTAGGTTCAAAACAAAATGTATAATGTCTGATTAATTCTGGCTTTGTGTGTATTCCTCCAAACACGCACACACACACAAACACACACACATACACAGTACTGATACATACCCATACTTTCATAAGCGACGACCTAATGCCAGTTGGACGTTGATCATCCTATGATATTTGGCAACGTTGTACCTCAAATGGACAGTGCACACAATCCCCTGTGGATGGCTGGCTGTACCACAAAGTGTGTTAGTGAATGTGAATGTGAATGTGCATGTGTGTGTTTACCCAGGCAGCAGCAGCTGTGTCAGTAATAGCTCTCTAAGCTGCGGGCTAATGACAGAACTCAGAGAAGAGAACTCTAACATGGATAGATGTTTAACCCCATTTAGCCCCGATCTGGAGACCACTACGCAAACACCACATAACCACACGCACACACACAAACAAATACACATATATTATTTCTCTCAATCTTTTAAAATGACATTGCATGGATTTTCATTCATTTTCCATTAATTTATACACCCTAACGCTGACACTAACCCTAAACCTAACCATTATCAGTAAATGCCATCCACTTACAAAAACCAAGACCATTTTCTTATTAAGCCATTTATTTGGCCACTTAAAAAGCAGTTGGAGCTCACAACATATTGTTTATTTTAAATATGGTACCTTATAGGGTGAACACACAAACGCACATCCTTTACATCGACCAGAACTTTGTTGTTTTGGCTTCAGTTTGGTGTAAGCAGGAGTTACGGTGCAAAAACATATATAAAGAAGAGGAAGGACAGGGGGCACAGCATCCTTTACCCCATATATCAGGTCTCCATCAATCCCCCCTGTTCCCGTAGCAACAAGACCTCACACACAATAAACCCCACCTCAAATCATAAACACTCACACAACACGCACACACACTCACAGTCTTGCACAAAGTCAAACACACACTCTCGTTTGGGGAGCAAGAGGGGGCAGGTGGTCACATCAGTTGTGCCTGTTGGGGGGTTGTTAGCTGTTAGGGTTACTACATGTGTGTGTGTGTTAGGGGGTAGGATGGTGGGGGGGTGTATCACGGCCCACTCATTGCTCAGCCAGCAGTCTATTGTCCAGAAGTGACTGTGGGGTCTAATTAGCAAGTTAACAAGTTAAGAGAAGGAGTCTGTCAAACGCTTAGCTCTTTCACCCGAGGGTCAGAGCACCTATGCTGTGTCTGTATGGGCTCTGTTTATTTGTGCTAAGTAACAGGGGTTCCACAGAGTGCTCCCTTTTTTAGGTTTTGAATATCCCTCTACCTCCAAAGTTAATACAACAGAATCACATTTTTCTGTCATTGGTGAATACATGTTGTTTGCATGTAAGGAAAAAAAGTTGCATTTAGGTTTGATCTGGACTGAGGATGTTTTTTTTTTTTTTGTTTGCTGTATGTTTTTTTTGGTAAACTGTACCCTTCATAAAGGTCACATTGGATATCTGCACAACTGAGAGCTGTCCTGTCAGGCTCTTTAGCTGTTCCAATTCTTCAAAACAAAATATATTCCAATCCATTCCAATATACTCCAATCCCATTTTACAATGCGTATAATGAAAATAAAAGCCATTCTATTCTTCTATTCTATTATTCTTGTGTTTGCTAAAATGTTTCAAGTTTTCACCTTGAATATTAATTGATGCTAGATAACCAAATGCAGTGCAAAAAAATTCTAAAATCTAAATAATGTAATAAATGTAATGCAATAAAAACCAGTCTCGTAAGATACTGTCTGTCCTGGGTTTTTTTGTGAAATTCTTTTAGACTCATTTATAGCTGAATTGGCCACTGTAAGGGAAAAATAGAGCTAAGTTTAAATTCCTGTCTACATCTATACCACTTTCTGCACATTTACGTAATTTCCTCCTTTTAAGACGCCATCAGTCTAACATACTGGAAGTGAGTTAAAAGATGTTTAATTAATAGCAATTATCACAGGACCAAATTGAAATGATTACTTTCTTTATGTGGCCACATTTTACTAGCGCTCTGCTTTGTAGTTTAGTTCATAAACTTTATTTTCAGCAGTTCCACATGAATAGCTGATCCATTTCTGCCTTCAATCTCCTTTTCCCTTTTTTTCGCTGTCTTATGCACTCTCTGTCTTTCTCTCTGTTAATCTGTCTGTCTCTATATCAATCCCTCAATGAACTGAAGCTCTCTACCTCCCACAAAGGCAGCACCATATTTCTCCTCTTAAACATTGGGGGCAATGCCCATTGTCTGGAGCACATTGAAACTGACTTACAAAAGAGGTGGATGGCTCAATGTGTGTGTGTGTGTGTGTGTGTGTGTGTGTGTGTGTGTGTGTGTGTGTGTGTGTGTGTGTGTGTGTGTGTGTGTGTGTGTGTGTGTGTGTGTGTGTGTGTGTGTGTGTGTGTGTGTGTGTGTGTGTGTGTGTGTGTGTGTGTGTGTGTGTGTGTGTGTGTGTGTGTGTGT
>JAVLVB010001217.1:1475500-1505834 GCA_032876305.1 Orestias chungarensis | reverse complement strand
TGTGTGTGGTTGTTGGTGTGTGTGTGTGTGTGTGTGTGTGTGTGTGTGTGTGTGTGTGTGTGTGTGTGCGTGCGTGCGTGCGTGCGTGCGTGCGTGCGTGTGTATGTGCAAAGTCGGGGTTCCCCCACCTCCCTTTAAGCAGACAAAGATCCCAATTTGTCACCTCGTGTACAGCTGTAGAGCAATTGGGTTCAGTTTGGGTGTGTGCACATGTTACAATGTGTGTGCGCATTCGATTGTTTGAAAGCGAGGGGGGAGAAAAACAGGGATAGGCGAAAAGGAGGGAGAAAGTAAGGCAGGATGCCCTTTTCTATCCCAATACAACCTCGGAGGGGGCAGTGAGGAGGGGGTTAGAGGTTAGTGAGTAAAAAGGGGGTAAATAGTTTTTCTGTGGGAATGTTTGTGTAAGGAGACAAAGCAGCAAGCACTCTGCTGCTGTGTGTGGGAGAATAAAAGTGTTTTTGAGGATGCAGTGGGGGGGCTGCTGGTATAGTCAATGTATGGACGGAGGTTTTTCCTGTTTTTTTTTTTTTTACAACCTTTTATCTTTGTATTTTGTCGCCATTTGTGGAAAGAGAGTTTTGTTTTTTGTGCTATTTCTTGAATAGACTCCTCACTTACATGGTTAAAAAAAATAAACTGCCGAAGAGGAGCTGTATTCAGTTTTTGCCCTTTATTGAAAAAATTACACTGCAAGAAAACTATATATTTTTCTACCTTCCTAAGCCACACTTTTTATCTGAGTGTAGTCATGTTAAAATATTGATATGTCAATATTTTTTTGCAGAAAGCAAGTCGACTTTTATATCATGTTCTTAAGGGAATGAGGCTTTCAATTATGCTAACAGTTATTCAGTTACAATCACCCCTTTCCCTCCATCTCATCATCTACCAGACCTTCCCAATCAGGTTAGCGCCATGCTGCCTGCAGATACTCTCATCCCCTGGCTGGCCCCACATGTTGTGACTCCTGACAACTTCTCCAATTTGCTCTGCTGTGTGAAGAGGCTGGGAGCACATTGATATCTTCCCACCTACATACAAGCTCAGGAGTAGTCTTTTCCTTTCTCATGAACGCACACACACACAGCCAAGCATCATCACACACCAAAGTCATCAATATCCCCCCATTTATAAATGATCTGGCACTGGGATAGAGTTTCAGACCTGCTGTGTCTTTCTGTGCCCTGTCCCAAACACACATATACACACACATACGCAGTCACACTCTTTACTGATCATTGATTTCCTTCTCAGATTTAACACATCTTCATTGGTTGTTTGAGTAGGAGTGGGGACCTCTGTCTCTGTCCATGTTCATCCCAGCTGCGCTGTGGGTTTGATGTGTGTGCTTCTGTTTTGTGTACAGTTAAACCAGCTGATGTATATGCACTGCAAGGAAAGGTCAAAGGAGTACAGTGAAATCACACACACAGTGTTGCATACATGACAAAAAGGAAGATTGGTAAAAACCAATGTACACACTCAAAGTGCAAGGCGGCTTGGGTTTGTTGGAGTGTAAAGAAGGACTCTTCATGGTGTGTTGGTGTTGATGAATCTCATATTTTGGAATTATGTCAACATTTTCTATTCATAGAAATCATGTCTGTACACTGGTCTATCAAGCGAACACACCGTTGAGAATAGAAGTTGGAGATAAAGCTTTTGATTAGATAATAAAAATACCAAGTCAGCAATCCCAAAATACCCATTTTTTGCCACCAGTTTGGTAACATCTTGTATCTTCTTCATACCTTGAACCCAATTGCATGTGTCAGTGTCTTATCTGTACACTATAATAGCCAGACTTCAAGACCTAGATTTGAAGACTCATGATTTAAGGGATATGGTTGTTACTATATAGTGGAAAAAGAGTTGATAGTATTTACTTTTTAAGTATCTGCCAATCAGTAATATAATAATAAACATTATTATTTATTAATTATGTTAATCATATTGATCGGTTTTTAAATCAACTATTATTGCTGTTAACTGCACAAATCTTGCACCCATATTCATTTTCATGCACCTCACCTGCAGGCCCTCACTCGCTCTTAATTTCCCTCACTCGTCACACCCATATTGTCCACGGCTGACTGTAGATTCCTTAAAACCCGATCCTGTCTAAATTTGCAGGCCTTTCCTCATTGATTTCCCCGGGTGAAAATAAGAGGATAGGAAAGCATGTTAGACGTCTCCGGAATCAGAGCCAATCCATTAGCAACAATCAATACACTGGCAGAGAGAGAGCAAGAAAGTGAGCAAGAGAGAGAGAGGGGAAACGTGAGTGTTGACAAAACCAAATAAATATAGATGCGCAAAGAGAGGAGAAATCAGATTAGTGCTGAGAGAATCTAAGCACAACACTTTTAACCCCTAACCTAACAATCTGTGTTTACACCACAGTAAGGAGAGAGAGAATGAGGGGGTTGGTTGTGGCTACATGGAGAGTACGTCTGTTCCCGACTCGAATTTAACAAGGTTTTATGCTGCTGATGGGTGGCATAAAAAAAAAAAGAATACTTACTCACAAGCTGACGTATACACACAAGTTGTCCTACATACACGAATAACTGTTGACATGCATGCTGTTGCCATAATTGCTGTGGTTGAGTATAATGTGACTAAGGATTTATGGCTTTCTTGCGGTGCTGCGAAGTAAGTCCTTTTTATATAAAGATTATTGCATGGTTTCAGAGAGGCCGAATATGGAAACATGGACCAGATGCCGCTTAGTTATACTCTTAAAGTTGCCTTGGTTGTTTTTTATTTTCATCATTTGGGTTTCTTCACCCAGGTAAGTCTTTTTTTATTCCCTCTGTTTTTTCAGTCCAAGAAATAGAAATAAAAATCTGCACACACCATCAGATTATATAAAATACTTTTTATACTCTCAAAATGTCCTACGCCTTCTAAACGTAGTTTCCTGTTGTCAAACACAAAATAAAAATTAGACAATGCTCCTCTTTAATACTTTGTGGCTCACACACACCAACACACACATCTGCTTCTGCTTTGTTGTACAACAAGTGGAAACAGTACGTGGTAAGAAATCCTGAATCCTTCAGTGTTTACCACTATACTTAACACAGACGCTTTATGCAATCGTCTGACCTTTTTTTTTTTGGTTTGTTTTTGCACATTTCTAATCTTGCTCTGTCTATGACTGGTTAAACATTCTAATGTGAGTGGTAGGTAAAGATATTTACTTCCTGTTAACATAACATAGAATGCCTTATCGAACTCTTCACAATAAAGTAAAAACAAATAAATTTTGCTCTCAGCAACCATCTTTTCAGTGTCCTTCTAAAGTGTTCATACGCCTTGAACTTCTTGTCACACTGTAGCCAAAAAAAGGAAGGAAAATATTCTTAATATCGATTTTTCACATGTATGAAAAATTACTTGAAATGTTTAAGATATATTGTTCCAATTTGTATTAATATAGACCCATTCTTTGTAGCTCTGACTATGGCTGTAGCAGAGAAATTGTTTTTCTGGGAGACATGCCTTCAACTCGGTTACAAAACCTTAGTATTTAACAGGCTTTCTTTCAGGATCACCCTGTAGTTAACTCCATTCATCTCCCATTTAAAGCCAAAAAAGCACTTTGCCCTTTCAAAACAAAGGCTTGATACTTCCACCACTGTTTTATAGCAGCTCTGATGCGTTCAGGGTAATATCAAGTGTTATGTTCACCCTGCTGATGTTTGTTATTCTCAGGTCACCTTCTTCTTTGTGTATTCTTTCTCACCTAAATTGCTTGCGAAAAACTACAAACTTGTTGGGCTTTCTTTCTTGCTCTTTACCTGATGTCATTACAGAAATAACAGAAATTAAACACAAAGTTTTCCATTGTAAAAACCTCAAAAAACTGCTCTTGAAAGAATTGAGTGATTTCCATTACTAGTGCATTTTAAAATACTTTTGTCATTCCCTTTGAAACATAACACTTTCTAGAGTAGCAAAAATGTTTACAAGTCCAAAGTAAAACACTGCAAACACTACCTGAAAATGTATTCTTGTTTCTACCCTCCTGGAAAATAATTGCATTCAAGCGATCTTTATGCATTACCATGTTGTTCCTTTCAAAGACTTATACTGAAGAGTGAAGAAGCGTTCTCCTCAACTCTGACTGTGATAGATGGTTCCCTTTCTCAGCAAGAAATACTGATGTCATTATCTATGGATCGGTATTCAATCAGTGTCTTATTTTCAATACATGGGCCAATTTTTAAGCTCTACCTTCTAAAGGAGGTTTTCTATACAGAATATCCCATTAAGTTGAATCAGACGCCTCATTGCAGTTGGAATTAAATTCAAACACAAACTGTCAGCTTGAATTTCTGGCTCGCTTACCAGCCTCGGGAAACATGTTGAACAAAACACAGGAAGAAATAAGAGCTTTTTTTCCCTCACTGTCTAGACCTGCACTCAGATTGTTTTTTTTTTTTTTTTTGTTTCCTCCCTTTCTTTCACCATCACAGAATAACGAAACAGAGAAACATCTTCCAAAGCCTAAGTGGAAATTAGCTCCTACTACATCATTGGCTACCCCATCTGTCTAAGCTCCCTCTGCTTCTTTATGGTCTATTGAGAAATAAATAATGACTGGTTTGTGTTTATAGACACTTTGCTTTGTTGTCTTTCTTTATGTATCATAATGGTTCATGATTGCCCTTCAATAACAGTGTCTGTGTCTATGTGACAAAAAAAGGAGGGGCACTTGTCTGTTTGCTAGAATATTTGTTTGCAGTTATGTGTATTAGTGTTCATATGAGAACACTAATACACACTGCATAGCTTCAGCATTTGAGCATGTGTCCAAAAAATTGTAAAAGGGAGTTTCTTTTTTTCTTGATTGTTGTATTTAAATCTTGTGCATGACAAGCTAGTCTGTGGTGAGTGTAGTTACTCCTGTGGTGATTTAAATGTCACCTGAAACGTGGGTATAGTTTTAAGACAATCATGATTCTTCTCCACCTTAATACTTACTACTAAGAGTTTTCACTGGGCGTACTACTAATGGGCATACTACAATGCTGAAACCAGTTGTGATCCCTTATGCTCCACACTGAAGTCTTCATGCTCCTCAGAAGACCTTTCACCAGATTCTGTGGGGACCATTCAGATTTTGGACGATTTTTTATGTCATTTTGGGGTCTTGGTCTAGTTTCAGAAGGCCTTAAGGACAAAGAAAGTGAGAGCATAGAGGGAGAAACCTATTAAAGTTGCCCGGTGATTGGGTCTAGTAATAGTTCTCAGTGTTTTAGGGCAAATATTATGACCATGTAACGAAGGGCTTGATTTCTTTATTAGCCTCTTGAAGTCATTTAGCTTGTGCTTACTGATGTGACCCTCTCTAGGGATTCCCTTCAGGCCCATCACTTTAAACCCTCGATGACCGTCACCTCATCTTTCCTTTCCTTTTCCTTTTTTCTTACACAGTGCAACCCTCCTCCTCTCTATTTCTCACTGCAACCTGTGATGATGAAATCAAATTAGGTGCACTGGATGGGCCTAAATCACAGCTCGCGTTTCAGGCCATGACATAAAGAATGGCCACGACGAGGTTACTGAGAGTTCACCGTAGATAATGAAAGAGACAGGGAGGTAATAGCATGACGAAGTGGTGGGGTTCAGTATACCAGGGGTGGAGGGATAGGGGGCTTAATACGATGGGAGGGTGGAGGTTCATTTGGAGGGTACCTGCTTATATGTCCATCTGGTTAGGGACACTCATTCCCTACTCTTTTGCCCCTTCTACCTTCTCAGCTTTCGTTGCTGATCTTGTAATGTTGCAAGTCTTTCTCCTGTCCTCTCCTTCATCCTCTGCCATCAACTCATTCTGTTCTTTTCCTTGTTCCATCCTCCCATCTATCCTTCTCCCTCTCCATGTCTTGATGGTGATAAAGGTTTCACACTCAATTAACTAAAGTAGGACCTAAAAGGGAGTGTAGCTGGCATTATCAGGAAACAGTCACTAAGTACTACAGTGATGGTAAGCCACTTCTGTACTGACATATCTCTTCTAGTACTATTTCACCAGAGAGAGCATTATGGGATACATTTTGTGCCAGTAGGAATCGAAATTGAATTTTTTATATCTAAATGTGAATCATTCATTTTGAACCTGAATTGATCATTTTGAATAATTGCTTTTAAAATCTGAATCTAAATAGACTAATCTGAAATTGAATCAGTTATTTTATTGAAAAATTCAGCTCCTTAATTCATTCTCACTTTTCAGTTTCACTTCTCTCCATTCAGAATCAGTTTTTCAATTACATTTTTTGTGCCACACATCCGGGGCCTGGCGTTGGGCAAAACTAGTCGAACGCAGATGGCAACAAGGAGGGATGTCTAGTGGCCAGCCGCCCAATGCTCAGTTTTATAAAACAAATAAATGAAATTAAGCACCACATGTATGTCACGAAACTTCATGTTTGTCTTCATATAAGTCAGGGCAGCTGCCGCTCATCGGGCTGCTGTGCGGGCTGCTGTGCGCGCTCCCGCGAGCGGCAATCAGATTCTGGCAGACGATGTCGTGCCAAAATGTGATCTTTAGAGTATTAGCATACAATCCATCATATGTGTATAAGTCTCAGTCTAAGAAACTATAAGATACCTAGACACCTGTCGCTGTTAGCAGTCTGTTGTCCTCTCATTACTGAATGCAATAGCTCATAATATCCTGTTTTGACACACACAAATAAAAACACAGAATGATCCTTGACCTCTTAAGTGAAGACTGTTTGCTTATTTTGTCCTTCCTTGATGGGGCAGGTAGGATAACTGAGATCATGGAGTAATGTGAATTTGTTGGTCAGCAGCCAAACTACACTCCCAATTAGTATAACTGGAATGTTGTTCCTTTAACCCAACTTTTTAGTTTGACATAGCACCTCAAGTAATGTAGAGTAAAGCACACACACAATGTGTGTCTAATGAATCCTTAAAAACTGTACCCATGTAGATAACCTCCAATATATTCTAACATATATTGTTAAAAATATCTAAAACATAAATCGCAGATTTCTGTAAGAAGCTGATAGGGGTCTCTCAACCTACTGTTCTCTTACTGACCTTGAAGCCACCTTGTCCGTCATTCACCAAACTGGGCTTTAATTCTGTAGGCTGGGACGACTAAACGGAAATAAAAAGCCCATTATGTGTAGCCTGCGGCGGGGGCTTGTTGACTGGGTTTTATTACAGCGGGGGATGAGAGTGTTTGATGCCTTCATTTAGGGTCCCGAGCTCCCGGCACAGAGAATACTGTGACAGTACTGGCCCCCTTTGCACTCCTAAAAACACTGTAATGAAAAAAAGAGTGTGTTGGTGTGTGTATGTGTAGAATGATGGTTAGGCCCTGGCTTTCTACAGTACAAGCTGGCATAGTGAGACTCTCCAGTATAAATGCCCTAATAAAGCTGACATAGATCCTCTATTAAATTTTCACTACTAATCAGTACAGGTGGCCCACCCAGCCACCTACTGGCTAATAAATTAATCCCATCTCAAATACTCTCAAGGTAGTATACTGCATACAAGAACAGAAACATTATCAGCTATATTCTCCTTTGCACGAAAATGGAAAACCATATCTGTCGGTGTGTTTTATAATGTGCCCCACATCCATAGAACTGTATTTGCATTCTGTGTCAATTCTTAATATAATGTAAACACTAGGGATCCCCCGATAAAATTTTCAGTTTGTTTTGTTTAGGATAACAAAAACTAATTTAAGAAGAGGCATTTACTGATGTTGAGAGATAGTTTATTACTTCCATGAACCCAATTGTATCTATATGATTAATATCTATCCATATACCTCAATAGCTTTAAAGTACAATAAAGCATACATTTTTTCTCAGTGTTCCACTTGACTATTGTGACTGTGTGCTTTTCACCTCATTAAGTTTTCTGTAGCTGTTTTTAAGTAAGCTGCTTGAAAAACATTTTTCTATGTAATAAATAAATGTACTTTATGCAGAGGCTTTATTGTAGACCCTTATGTCAAAGTAAAGGGCTAACATTATAAGGTCTCTGTTTTTAAAGTAATGCATTGGACCATTTAACATGGTTAAACGTATTGTTCGATCAAAATAAGAAAAATGAAAAGGGTCCTAATGTCAGTGCTTTAGCTCTAATTTTTAAACAATGAATGATTAGCGTTTAAGCTATTCTAAAGCACAATACAGAGAAAGCTAGATGGCTGCAGCAGCCAATGAGGTCTCTGAACATTTTTTAGTGTGTTTAAGAAAGAAAATGCATTTGTTAGATCAACAAATTTTTTAAATAGAATTAATATGCTAAAAAACTGGGTTTATGCAAAGGGGCTTTAGAAGCCAGTTTGTATATAAACTATGCTACCATTGTATGCTGGGTGATGGGTTGCAGCAGACTTCTTACTGATACTTTTAAAATGCCTTATTGAGAATGTTTTTGTGGTAATTGAAATCAAGTCACGATGTCTTCTACTTTTTGTTTATCTGAATTGCTAATTCTTTCAGTGTTTTGCTAAGGTCTTTGCTGTTATTGTTATGATGAAATGTTTACAATGTGCAAACCCTATCAGTGGTCAAGTTCTTGAACCTGCTTCAGGATTATAAGATAAATTATCATATGATAGTACCTTCGCCATTTATACTTCAATCACAAAGGTTTTTTTGGGGGGGTTTTTTGTGAGTGTATACAAAGTGACAACATTACACTTGTTTAAAGGGGATATATTTGCTTTTAGCCCTTTTAGTTTGTGATGTGTTCATAAAGCCCGTCTTCCTAAACTGGCATATTATCGAGAAAAAAACAGCCAGAATGATTTCTAGACACTTTAACCTGCAATGATACTAATAATCTTAACAACATTGAACAGGTTGTTTCAACTAATTCTGTAAATTGATGTTTATTAGACTGATACCATGTGATTCCTTATACTGTGATCTGCTTTATAACCACAAAGCATCCTGCTCCCAAACCCACTGGATCAGGTAAAGTTCATCAAGGGGTTGGCAGACCCATAAAAATCTATGTTGCATATCTTTCAATCCATGATGTATTACGACAGTATTAGCTAAGGTGTCACAAGAAAGTGAATACAGGGGAAGGGAAAAAATGTGATAATAACTTGAAGAGGTGTAAGGACTGGTGTAGGGTGACTTTTTCATGAGAAGCAATGTTCTTTATAGTGTCCTGCTTGACATTTAGTTAGATTATCTTGCCTAAGCTAATGGTATTGTTAAAGTTTGTTTTCCAGGGTTACTGTGCAGTGGGGGAAAGTTCATAGAAATACAAAGAAATCCGTATTTTAAAACTCAATTTCCTTCTTTCCGTTCTTCCTTCCGTTCTTCATTCCTTCCTTCCTTTCATTTATTCATCCCTTTTTCTTAGCTACAATTGTAAATATCTTACCTCAGGAAAAATATTTGACAAAAATAAATACAGAGGTTTTGTATTTATATTTAGTCTAAAACTGACTTGGTAGCTCAAATAAACGTCTAGAAATGTACAGTACTATGGTCAAGCTTTTATAATTTTGTCTAAATGTCACAGTTTAATTCTTTAACACATTATTCATAAGCATGTTTGTCATTTCATCTGTTCTTCTTTATCCACCTTTACATATACTTTGGCTTCTGCTTCCTTTCCTAAATTGTTCTTCCCTTGATAATAAGTAAAGCATTAAAGTGTATCCAAGGTCAAAATCCCACTTAGTGTTAATTTGGTGATGTAAAAAGATTGGGGCCTCTTTCTGTGCCTCCCTGGCGTTTGTGTTGGCCGTCTGGGTGTGAGTGAGTGTGTGTTTCAGATGTGTGTATTAGTGTGTGACGAAGCAGCAGAGTAAATAAACACATCGTTGGGGAGGTCACAAAGGCAAAGGTGAAGCAGTAGTTCCAATCGATACCCCTGGGGTGTGGGCAGGTGTAAGCTCAGCACCCCTCCTCCTGAAGCTTCTCTGTCCCTAACACTGTTACCCCACTTGTTAGCTAGTGAGGGGTGACCCCACACACACTCTGAATGGCAACAAACTAATGGCCATTAATGAGAGGCAACCAGAGAGGCAAGCCCATGGGACTCATGACGTTATATGCAACGCAGTCAGTCACTGCCTGGATGTCTGCATGTGTGCATATAGGTGTACAAGGAGCGACAGTGTTACATTGCCGATGTTTCCTAATATCATTAGATGAGGCTAATGTGAGGTCATTCTCCAGAGTGCAGAGCATTCTTACTTACTTATAGAGCAACCCAGAGGGTAAATTACATGGCCCGCTGACCTGGTCAGACACTTTCTTATTATCTGAAATTATTACCAGGATTTCCTGGAGTTAAGTATAAATCTGATCCCAGTTGAGCATGCAAAAGTGGGGAAATAGATCTTTTCAGGATATGGGAGGGAAGACATGGACTATATAAATTAGGAATTTTTATTGAACAATCTTTTGTCTCATACCCTGTCATTTTAAAGTCCAGTGCAGATTTCTTTAACCCAAACTTTAAGCTGCAATTAAAAAAATTAAAAGCACATCTAAAAGATACCACCTGTGTGAAAAAAAATATTACATAAAACCCAGCAAGTTTGATCTACTAAAACCTGTACGCAGGTACAGCATGGAGTCAAATGAAAAACAACAATGCATGCTTTAAGCAAGCTAAGGTGAAAGCTTAAAACACTGACTTGCTTTCTCAATTTTACTTTCTCAATTTTTATTATCTGTAAAAACAAAACACACAAAAAACCCTCTGATTTATCAAAAAAAACACACACATAGATAGGTGTATAGAACCTTCAAATTCTATACTTTAACAGGACATCCTGTAATCCATCCATCCATCCTTTCATTTATCCATCCATCTATCCATCCATCCTAGATGTACTTTACTGTTCCTACCCAGATATTAGACTTGAGCTCCTCTAGTTGAGGTCAAGAAGGTCATCCAACCCAGATAAAGCAAACATTTTTCATGGATTTCAAATCTAAGTCTTTGGCCATCATAAGCATTTTGTAAAGAATTTTCTTTTTTATAATACCATCTGTCAAAAACTCAACAAGTATACAAAGAAAACGTCAATATTTTTACCAAATCATCTTCCCAGCCCCTGCTGATTACAAGCTGTATTGCCTTGTGATTAGATCACCAACGCTATGTTTGACCAGATATAAACACCTGTCCCAAACCTTCGTCCCTCTCTGTTTCTCCTCGTCTGTCACCCTCTTCCAGTCGATAAGTCTCTATTCTCCTCTTTTCACTGATATGATCGGTGTCTTCAGAGGCACTCAGACCACTTTCGCTGCAACTGCTAACTAGTGTTCCAGGCAGCCCGCAGCTATCAGGAAAACATCATGTGAGCCTGTCTGCCTATGTAAGTGGGTGGCTGCCTTCGTATGTGTGCGCTATCTTGTGCTCAACTCCTCTCGTCCATCTAGCTGTCGGCGTCTATCGACCAGGGGCCATCATGTGTGTTTTGGCCTGAGCGAGGCCACAGATGCTGCAGGGCTATTAGGTGCCCATTGTTTGTTTTGAATGGCAACGGAAACAAATTTGGTCTCATTCTGATCTTATTGTGGGTAACCCTACCTCTCTCTGTGGCCAAGGGAGGCAAAAACCAATCCTAATTCACTTACCCCACCCTGACATTGGCTTTTCTAATGCTTTTTCAGGGATGAAAATATTTGCAACATGCAATAAGTGTCGACAGTACAGTGCGTCTAATAGCCAAATTGGGAGAAAAATAGAGATACATAAATTTATGGGAGGGTAAACAGTTAAAAATAAAAATTCAGTTCCATTGTTTGCTTTTTTTGATTTCCCTATTCGCTTAAGATTGTGTCTGAGTATTCATTTTATTTGTCTCTTTTTTTCTTCCCATCCTTGGTTCCACATGCGATTACAGTCCTCTCTGCATTTTGGCTTCAGTCAGGAAGAAGCACTCTAAATGGCTTATAAGTTATGGAGTCAACAAGAGTAACAGACTTATTGATGGCTTTAACCAGAGCCGACAAAGTCATTGCTTTGTTTAACAAAAGACATCCTTACATTAGTTTTAACAACATTCACAAACAGTTTAAAAAGACGGTATAGTGAAGATCACCACATCACACTAAAACTGTGATGTGCAAAAAAAAGTGAACAATTGAATCAAATCATCCTATTTTATTTAACCATTTTTATTCAATTTTTAAAAATCCAGAACCTTATATGTTGTTCAATTAGAAACTCAGAAGGACAAGGTCTCTGGGTCTCTCTTTAACTTTCTTTACAGTTTAAAATAGTCATGTACATTTTATAACATATTTTTATTACAACTGCATTGCGACACAGCACATGTGTGAAAATCTGTCCCTTATAGATGAGTGGCTGAAATCAAATCTTTGCTGAAAGACACCAGAAGAAGCTCAGCTTACCCTTTGCTAAAAGTGGGGGTTAAAGCAAATATTCCAAAGCGCTGGCTAGACATGAAGGCCTTTTGAGAAATCCGACATTTACATAACCCCTAAGATGTCTTCCCTACACTAATACATGGTGTTCACAGAATGTATTGTTTTAATGGTTTTTAATAGGGCAGTGCAAAAAGAAAACATATTGTGGCAGTGAAAGATTTGAGAGTGGGGTGGAGGTTCCAGCAACGTCCGAAAAGATACCAAAAGAGCCACAGGAATATATACAGTAGAATGTGAAGGGACATTTTTTGAATTAGAATGGCAATGTCTGGAATAAAATCCAATTCATTCCAATCCAATCCAAACATTTTGCATTTTTTCAGACTCCACTTGAGCTATTTCCCAGATAAGACTGGCCTGAAATTCTTGTATCTAAATGTTGAAAATTACTGTATATAAATACTACAATGTATGAAAAATTTTATGTTTAGGGAAGGCATTTTAAAGGGTAATTACGTAGATTATGGGAATTGTGGTTTTGTTTTCCATAAATGTCTTAATAATATTAATAGACATTCCCAGCAGCCACACAGGATGTTCCTTTACATATCTCCATATATAGGTTTAGGCTTTTGTCTGCTCAGCCTTGCCCCCCATTTTCAGAATAGGCCTCTGCTTCAACACCAAGCAGTGCATAACCGTCCCTTGCAAGCCAAAGCTCTGGAGAAATGTGATCTTCCCATAGTGGCCAACTCTGCCCTCTCATCTGCCCTTCAGACAAACACACGAGAGAACTACCTTGCCCTCTGTTCTGCACCCCGCACACCCCCTGAAACAATGTCTGTTGACCTTTAGCACGAATGCTGCCCTACCAGATTAGTTTACAAGTGGTCTAGGGATGATTTTCTTTCATTGATTATAGACACTCAGTTTAGTTTTACCATCAGTACCGGCACAGTAGGTAAGTCACATTGCCCAATATGCAAGTAAAAAAATCTATTAGACAGTGGACTAACTAACTAAAAATTCCTTTTTAGAAAACAACACAATATACACCTCTCATGTATACTATACTTTTTTATTTATTAGTTGTATTTATTATTTTTTTTATATTTTGTAGTATGTAGTTTTTTAGTTCTGTTTTTTTAGATCTGTTGCACGTTCTGTTCTGCACTTCATCTCACTGTGTACCTGTATCCAGATGGAATGACAACAAAAGCCTCTTGACTTCACTTGAAAATATTGCTAGATTGTGAAGAAGAAGAAAATTGATGTATAGATTTCAGTTTATGCTAAAAAAAGGGAGAACAATATTCAGGTACCTTTCAGGTACGTGTGTGTACTTTAATCTAATTATAAACAGAGCTGCTGAGTGGAGCCCTGAGGTTAGTTAGAGAACATTGATGAAAAAAATAGTACATGAGGATAATTGGACACTGTTGATTTAAAAGGAAATGTAAGCAGATAAAGGTCAAAAACAGTATCCTATTTTTTATTATATCATGGGAAATTTTTCAATTCATCTTCTGGAGATTAAAATCAAATCACGCTGCTGTAAAACTGCAAAGACCTGGTTATCTAACCGAGTACTAGGGAAAGAGAGCATCCATCGGAGAAGTTACCAAGAGGTCCGGGGTAACACTTTTGACAAGACAAAAAATAGCTGTGCAATCCGCAATTAAGGACTTGGCGAGAAGAAAATAGTTGTTGAAATAAAGTCATTAAAGTCTGGTTTTTATTTTGACAACTAGAAGAGATAGTAGGGAACAAGGAAGACACGTGGAGGCAAGTGACAAAGATTGGTTATGGTTTACAAGTTATGTGATAATATGAAAATATTTTTACAGCTAGGTTTATTACAGTTCACATTGAATTCTTGTAGTATTCAGATAGAAAAATATGCTCATTGCATAATATGAGTTTCAACTATAGCTCCTCCAACACAACCCCTTGCTATGTCATCATGCATGAACAGACACACACACACACACACACACACATGCAAACACACACTCACGCACACACTTAGACGTCAGCGGTAATAAGTGGAAAGTGAGTAATAGCCTAGATGTCTGGCAGCCAGCTGCTGGGCCTACTGTTTACATGCCAACTGATTACCCTAATTTCAAACGTATGCATGGCAGTTAAGCTGATAAATGGGCACCCTAGCACCACCACCTTCTATTTCCCTATTGTCAGCCACTGCAGGCTAGCCGACCAGCCGGACCCATAATACCTTTTTGATTATTCAATAAATAACACATAATTCGACATTGATTGGATCCTTGAAAGGGCTTTGTGGGGAGGAGGAGATTGAAGAGATGGGAAGGGTGAAGGGGGATCCAATTGGTACGGTGGTTGAGAGGGTATTGACCAGTGGTGGTCAGTGCTTCGATGACCATTGGTCATTGGGGTCACCACTCTGTAAAAATACACACAGAGCCTTGGCCATGTTTGCAAGAAGCACCCATCTCTGCTTAGAGTCTGATGTGATTAGAAATAAGGGTCATTAGTTCAGCCTCGATGCAACAAATGGTAGCTACTGAATTATTCGAATGAAAGATATGCAACATTCAGGCAAAATAGAAATAGCTGTCATGGGTTACATTTGCAAACCATAAAGTATTATATCTGCCCCCTTTAGTATTTATTTATTTATTTTCAACATAAACTGATGAGCTGCTACTCTGACAGTGATTATAGCCTTTAATGTTACCTCCCTTTTGTTGGTCTTTGATCAATTATCCTAACTGTGTTGATTAACATTGATCACTAATTCTGATATTTGCTTCCGGCAGTATGGCCTTGTTTCATTGCTTTCAAAATTTGCAAATCTGTCTCAGTCCCCAACTGCCCCTTTTGCATTTGGTTGCTTCTTCAGTGTGACGTGGTTAGTATGAACTGTTTTGAAACCTGTCCACAAATGGATTATTCCTTTCTCCTAAGTAGGATAGATTTTATGGTGCTTGGCTGATCACTATCTGAGACCCACTAATCGTTTATGTGTGAGTGTGGGAGTGTGCATGTAAACCCAGCTGCCTTGATGTTGCCATTGAAGTGTCCCTGGCGTTGTACTTATTGGAGTTCCCTGATGTTAGATATTGGAATATTGATCTCGTAGAATGTTTAGCTTACACTCCTCTCTGGTTTCATTTATATGCTCACACAGCTGACGCCTGCTTCACAGAGCAGTACATGCTGCAGATGTGGCAGTACATGAGGGACAGAGATCAAATCAAACTAGCAATCAATGCACTAAAAAGATTTTGGTTACAGACTGGATGTCTCACCAAGGATCTGGAGCATCTGATGGGAGATTGGGACACGATCAAATCAACAAAACAATAAATGTTCAAAGGGATTGAATAAGGTATTTACATGTTTTAGTGTCAGACATGGAATTAAGATGACTGAAAGGTTAGGAGCTCATATTGATAACCCCTTCATCATAACACCTGTTTGCAAGTGAGCATGTGAACAACTGAATGGTAAAGGTAGGGTTAGTAAGCTAAGTAGGAAATGTGTGAATGGCCTCCACGTGTCGACGTGTCTTGTTCAGAACATCTCTGGTCTGTAGGTCCTATAGGGTATATCTGTCAAACAATGTCAAAGGAAGGGATAAGTGAACCGACACACTTTTCTGGAATGATTTATCAATGTGAGTGAGCGAAGACTGTGGTGTATGGTCTCATCCAACAGGCAAAGCCCTTTAGGTCAAATTGCTGAACAAGTTATATGTGTTTTTGATAGCGAGGTGTCAGAACGTACAAGGCACTGCAGTTTGTTCCATACACAGCCACAGACTAGTAAGATTATAAGCATAACTGGTGAATCTTGCCTCCAACACTAGTAGGTAAAGAGCTCCAGAAGCTATCCATCTTTTAAAAGATGGAAATCAGGCAAATACATAGTCTTAAAAAACATTTAACTTTGAAACATATACACTTACATTCAGGTTGCCTAATGCCAAACACATACGCTGCAGTGTCTACAGATCACACTCATGCCGCCATCACCACTTAAAAGCCAGCTAACGCCTTAAAAAGGAAAATAGTAAGCAGCGGCGCTCAATGTTTCAGAGACTCTGACTTAGTCTCCTTTTAACAACAGTAACATTAGAGTGCAGTGTCGGTTTCTTATTAAATACCTTCTCCAAATTACCCATTATTTCCCCCTATAAAACCACTGCAGACTACATCGGAGGGCTGTTTTATCCCCTCGTCACCCACGTCCTTTTGTTTCTGAAAACATGTTTCAGCTTAATGCAACTGGGACAGCTAAGATGTAAAGGGAGAGGGAGAAAGACAGAGAGAGTATAAGAAATGAGGGAGGGGAAAGAAAAGGTAATTTAATGAAGTGAAACGCTTGATGTTGTAAATAAAAAGCAGACTGGTCGTGGGTGAGAAGTTGGGGCCAATGTACTTTGTTGGGTGGAAGACGTGGAGCGGCTAATCTTTAAAAAACCCAAAATAAAAAAGGGAACTTCTTAGATAGGATGCCAAGAAAACTTCTGGCCCTCTGCGCTGGGTCTTTCGCCTTGGGCACCCACATCATTGGTAGGGTGTGTTAAGTGAAATGTGCTGGCAGCATTCATGTGTGTGTGGGAGTATGGTTATTTGTGTTTATCTTGTGTTTGCTTGCTAATTTAGGTCTGTAAAACAGGAGCCTGAAAGTAAAGGAGCAAAAAACATATAAAGGGTGGAGATAAAAGATAGCTAAAAGCACCAATGAGGTAAAGCAAAGGAACTAACTAAAAGGAAAAAAAAATATTGGCAAAGCAAAACCTTGCAAAGTAAAAAGAATGTAGTTTTAGGTTAAAAGACAATAGAAGAAATGAGAATTAGAAAAGACCAGAAAAACGACAGAAGGAGGGGGAAACCAAAGAAACAGGAATATGCGATTATGAAGGTTAAACAATGGCAGTGGTCATTATGCGTCACTTTCAATGGGAGGGAGGAGAAAAATCACTTCCCATTTATAATTCATATCCTCAATTACCACTAATAAAGTGGCAGGAACGAAGCTAGCCCTGGGAATGGGGCCGGAACAATTACATGTAGTATAGCCTCGCATTAACATTTTCTGTTTGAGCATTTTTCAGCCTCAATATCTCTTGGAGTTAATAAGAGCGATGATCCCTCCCTGACTTTTTCATGAAATTATTGTATGGTTATAATATTCCAATCTATTAGCCCTCCTTCTCCTTTAATGTATTCTACCATTTAATACCCTGACCTGGGTTGATGGAAAGATGGTTAGCAAGAGAAAGAGAGAGAACATGACATTGATGAGAGAAGTAGATTTTGTCATTTTAAACCTCAGGTGGGTGAGAGAAAGGTCTGATATACCCCACACGGTGTTTGAATTGAGGTCTTAGCTGAGGCCATGCCTATCATCTGAAAAATGTCTGTGGCAGCACTGCCTTCTTTCACTGGTCAGGCTTAGAACTGCTGCATGCATACATTAAAAATGTCTTTCATGCTTTGGGAAAACCTCAAGTCCTTTTGAGTCCTACATGATGTACGAGTATCCTTTATGATGTTGTCCCATTTTTTACAGTGCAGTTGTTTTTTGATAAAGGGTATGAAATTCATAGAATGCCATTACTTAAGAAATGAACATGTAATGCTTTGCAAAATACCATCATACTATTATTTGATTATCACTTAACCATCTTGGCATATAAGGTACCTTAAATTATTCAAATATTTATTAGCAAATTAATCAGGAGGTAAGCTGTTAGTTCACTGTGTAATAAAAAGCAGCTCTACTCTTTTTAAGGATTCTGTTGGGAATATTGAGTTGACTTAGAATAAATAGATGAGAAATGTATATAGCTCCTATTATTAAGCTGATTACATAACAATGATACTAATGGTTCCTTAGCTACAGAGGTATGAGCGGTAACCTCATAGGCATTCTAGTTAAGTCCACTGGGGAAATTTTTAAACTCGGGAAAGACAGAGGACTCACCAGAAGCATTGCACATTTAAATGGTTCAGTTGAGTTGGTTTCATCATTCCTATTGTTAGACTGACCAGTGACCGGTAATGTCAGCTGATTTGGCTGAATCAGTTTGTTTTTGAATCACAATAGTCAGTGAACTCAACCGAAACACACAGACTCTGGAAACACACATGGCAGAAAGGATTTGGTTAAATTGATTTGCTGACTTGGGCTGGTAAGAACTAATGAGGAACTGCTCTGACTCAGATAATTCAGTTCATTGACTTTTCCCAATCTGACAATCTGCACCCACAGTGTTACTGCAACTCCAAGTCAAAGTGTGGCAACAAACACAGAAAAGAAAGAGAAAGGTTCTGAATCAAATGGCAGAACAGGAAGAAGAGAACACCAATCATAATATTTTTAACGTTTTTCTAAAAAAAAAATATTCTTAGAGGCATGAAAACAAACACTGCATTTATTAGCAATTAGGGTATCTTCACACATTTTACAAACCAGCCTATCATCACCTCCTTGAATCCACAGTGACTTTGCTTTTCTTTTTCTTTTTTAAATGGGTGTGCTACAACACTTACTCATCTGACTCAAGTGCACCAGATCACTTCAGTGAGTGAGTCAGATTATCCCAACTCCATAAAATGAACAGAGTTTACCACCCCTTATAAATACGCAATGCTGCAAAATGATTTGCTTATAGCACTTTATTTCTGTATGCCATTTTAAATTTAAGGCAGATGTGCATGAAATGGGTTGTAGTTTCAAGTTAGGCTATTCCAACACTAATATATTCAATCTGTATTTGATAATGTGGTTAACTGTGGGAAACTGTCTACAACTGTTTAACTTTTCTGATTTTGCTTCTGTTTGAAACTCCACACTTTGTGACTGTGGTGATGAGGCAGTTCGCTGTTGTACCTCTCAGTAATTGATAAAGTCCAATCCTTACATCTGACAGGCCTCTTTATTCCACCTTTCCTCTGCCGCAGTTTTACTGCCTCCCTCTTGCTACTTTTCATTCCCTCACATAAAATGGCAAAATTATTCAGAAAACCTGCCGACTTGCCTTTATACAAAATAACAAAGTGTTTGAAGCCTGTAAAACCCCGAAACACTGACATTTTAGCAGACTCCACAGTCTTAAAAGTTGTGTTGTTAAGGCAACGATAATTATCAGCACCACAACAGTGGAAGTGCCATCATTTGGAGATTTTCAAATCTACCCCAATCCCTATTTGTGCAGCATCTGATTTAAGGACTGCACCGCTGTTACCACACACATCACAGATGGAGAGATGAAACAGTCTGGAGGGCAGTCTGTCTTGCAGACTCTCTTGCATCTTTTCGTCTACACACACATACACCATGTGGCTAGCTGAGAGCCAGCTGTTACTTTCCACTTCACATCACTATGGGCTAACGACTGCTAATCCCCCATAGCTTTTCTCTCAAAGGAATTGAGGCAGCAGCCATGATCTAACCCCTATTGAATTCTAATTACCCACCAGTGGGATTTCACAATAAGAGTTCCCTCTTACCACCAACATCTCTTCCAACACATCCACATGGATTGTACTGCCTTGTTGAAACTTGTATTGGTAAAATTAAAAATGTGTGTCTTTTCATTATTTTAATGATATCAGTTATGTTTCTGGCTGCCTTTATCCCTTGATCATCACGAGCAGGACTTACCTCCAACCAAATAGAATTGAGAGGTACCAGACATCCCTGTATATTATTTCCTTCCTTAGCAACAATTGCGTCCTTGACTTACTTGCCCAACCCTTTGTTTTTATCCTGGCAGGTTGACCTCTCTTGGCTAAGCGGGGTCTCTTGTAAAAGAGCAGCTAATGTGAATGGAGGCCCAGCAGGGATCCTGGAAAGCGAACACTCTAAAAACCTACCCTCATCTCATGTACACATACTCTCACTTGGGGCTCCCCTATCCTTTTTGCTCTTTTCTGCACCCAATAAAGTATTGAGTTTTAGGTATGTACTTGGACATGGTTCACAAAACAATTGAAATCATTGGTAGGAAGTCAAAAAATAATCACATCTGTTATCATCCCTTAAACCAACGAATTTCTAGTTTAGAAAAACTCCCATCTACTCCGCACATACAAAGATTTTATTGCACCAAGCTTACATTGTTCAAGAGAACAACAGTGGAAAGTAAAACAATAGGTGGCTCTTGGGTGCCCTTTGTAGTTGGAACCATGGTGGGATTCCTAGTAAAGCCTAGGAGAAAGTGTTTCTATGGTTACAGAGGGTGGGACTGACTATAGCTACTGGAACAGACAGTTTAAGAGAGAAAGTCTTGGAAACCTATAGCTGTCTTCTTTTGACAGAGCTCTCAAGACAGGATTAAAATTGTTATTTTTTTTCCAAGCAGGAAACACTGCTCAATATATTTGTGGTAAAACATGTAGTTAAGATTGCACTATGTAATTTTCTATAGAGGTCATTAAAAAAAAACTTTAACAAAATAAAGCTCCAAAAAAATGTTTATGTCAATTTGCATAATTCTTTTGTTTTTGCGATACCACGCAAAGAACGTTTTTTGTGGTTTTTTGGTATATTAAAAATAGTGTGAATAGTTACGGTTTTCTTTGTAATAAAAATGTATATACTGATCTAAACATTTAACTGTTATTAAAAAGCAAAAAACTAAAGAAAAAAGGTAAGTATAACTTCTTTCATCGCACCTTAGGCTTGGATATACTCTATGACCGTTTAATTTTGGTTCATTTTGCTGTTTGTTATGCAATCTGAATAAGTAATTACAGCATCTACTCAAAAGAGAACAGAAAATAGAAACCAGTGTTGCTGGAAAGGAGGCAAAAGGTGAACCCACGTCTGTGTAGTACTCTCTCTTTTTGGTCTTGGCACTTATTTTTTTCCCTATTATAAATATCCACTCATTCCCTCTTTAATGCCCCTCTCTACTTTTACATTATTATTGTATAATGGAGAGATGGAGTCACTGCATGGCTTTTAACCACACATACACACACATGTTGACCTTCAAGTAGCCTTAAGAACCACAGGAGACTTGAAACTATCCAAATCGTAAGATTGAATTGGATTGTCCATGCACTTTGGTTTCTTTGTTTTTTTTAGCTTTTGAATGTGAACTTTACTTTACCACAGTTTTAAAAAGAACCAGTTCCATACACTATTATTAGTCTATTTTCATCATACACTTGCCTTGTCTTACTATTACTTTTCAGAACCTGGCCAGGATTGACAAAAAGAGGGGGCGAATTAAATTCTGTTCTATACTGGGTGAAAAATAATTAGAGGTTAAAGAAGACTTGATACTGGAGCAAAGGTTCACATTCCAGATAACACCGAACATACAGCCAACAAATGATCAATGGTTTTAATTAAAGTAAATGCATTTGCATGTCCAATTCAGGGATAAATCCATTTCCCAATCTGTGGAAAAACCTGAAAATGTATGTACAGTGATATCATTTAAAATTGTATCATTTTGCTTTCACCTCCAACTATGCAATGCTTTGTCTTGATATATCCCATAGCATACCCTACATATTGAGGTTTGCTGTCTGTAATGTAATGAAATGTGGAAAAGGTTTTAAAGTGAATGAATAGTGTTGCAGGACCATTCAGAATGAAGACTGTAGTTGAAATAGTTAGGGTTGGGGAAAACACTCAAAGGACAAGGTAATGTCTATGATGTCCACGGCAAATATTGTCTATAAAAACAGAAAGCACAGTCTTTTCCCATAGGAAATAAACAAATAAAGATTCTGAGCTCTTCAGACAGAACAGTCCTCTTGGTGTATTTTACCCTCTCAATATTCATGATCGTATATCAGGGCTTTTACAAGACTCCCTGCACAGACCAGCTCTTACACAAAAGACAGAGGAATTTTAAAGCAGGAGCTATCTTAAATGATCCCAATTGTGCATGGAAGCAGGACAACTCTCAGCTATTTTGCCAGTCCAGTGAAACAAGACTTGAAAACCTTAATATAATGGTAAAATGTATGCGAGGGCGCTTTGCATGTTAGGACCTGAATGGAAAAACATCAGCAACACTTTGGTTTGTTAATTTCCTTCTTTTTTTGCATGAGCAAGTCTGTGTCAGAGCGCGCTTCATGGCAATCTCTCCTCTCAAACATGTTTTATAGGGCTTTGGCTGCTTTGACCGGGGGTGTAAATGTGTCATACTTTATTAGAAATCCCAAAGAAGAGGGCTAACATTAATCACTGGCTCTTGTTTATGAAAGTCATAAATGTTTCACTGAGTGCTTTATTGTCCTCTGCCAGATTTGGAGGCGCATATTAAGAGCATTCAGTCCACCACTACATCATGACGGCACCCAGAACTCCTGAGAAATTCTCTCCCTTTGCCCCAACTCTCGGGCCTTTGTCATGTTGTCAAAAAGCATGACATCACTTTGCCCTTTGACCCAAGCAGTCCTGAGAGCACCGATTGGATGATTGGCTTACAGAGGACATCCATACTGACTCGGAACTGAATTCTGCTGATGTCAGGAGCTATTATAGCTGACGACATGCGCAGGCACCCGCACCGTACACGCCTGCGCACTGTGCAATTGTGTGTACAGTAATGTGTGCGTGTGTCTGTTTGTTGATGTGCAGTCATGTTCAGGGTTATATAGGTCAAATGTCTGAAACTGGAACATCTCTCGGCTGAAATACCAGGCAAAATGTCAGAGTCTGCCACTGTGTGATCCCGTCGATCAATAGTTCATCATTAAGGCAATGTTGTAGACAGAGGGCTAACATGCTCATAACAGCATCTGAAATACTTCACCTGTTTTCAACTTTGACTAATTTCTTAGTTTGCAAGTTTCAGTGAATGTAGAGTTGTAATTTAGCATTTCACTTTGAATATACGTACTGGTTCTTGATAATAGGTGCTTCCTGTGACATGTAATATTCCCTATGCTACAAAAGATAGAAATGAGAAGAACAGGGGTATTTCATGTTTTTATTTTTTATTTTTTGGAACAGTGTCAATTTTGTGTACATAACAATTGTACAGTAATTACTAGGTTTATGATGCTACAGGATTCCTCTTGTTCCAACGCATGTCTAATCATATATCTGACTCCAGACGTACAGTTAAAGCCTTTCAATACATTGTTTGATTATGATGGTGAAATACAATCACGACCTCCTAATCTCAAATCAAACACTGTTAAAAGAAAATGTTTCAACAGTTGGATGATGTTCGGATCATTCTTTACATCAACCAGAGGAAAGGTTAAGGAAAGTATACCGTAGGATGTGAGGAAGTCTGCCAACCAAGTAGCCACTGCTCTTCTGGTTAAAAAGACTAAATTGGAGGTGAATAGAGCCCCTATTTAAGATGTATGAAGGTGTGTGTTGTTCCTAATGATCCTAGTCCTTTGGTTTAGTCAGCCTCTGACAGTGTTGAGCAATAGCACCTCTTGAAAAGACATATGAATATTAAACCTTCGCATGTCATATTGAATGCAAAAGGATTTCAACCTCTCAGATATTTGCTATTTCATAAACATCTTAAACAAAGCAAATCTCAGTATATTATGAAAAAGACAAACCAAAAACTTTTTGCTGAATGTTTACCGCCTGAAAAAAAAACCTTGTACCAGTGATTGCCACGTCTCACGGGGGTGTACGCCGACAATTACATGATTCAAGAGTCAGATAGCAAATCTTTTTTTAGAGACTGCATCATGTCTTCCTTTAGACTTTCTGTTGAGTCAGTGTTCCCCATAAGGGGCCTTATCCTCCCTTTAAGTAGGTCATTAATATACAGTAGCTCCACGAGATGACTACATTGTAAAAAGTTATCCTTTCAGTCACAAAGGATAATCATCACTGCTGCTTTAGTTCTCCCCCAAAGTCCCACTTCAAAGAGCAAAAACACAACAGCGGGTCTCAAAAGGCAATAGCTCGCTGCGGCTGCTTTACCCATCAAATCACGACAAATCATAAATTCAACCAGCCCCCACCCTTGTGCTCATCTTCCTTCTAGTTAAATGTGGAATAATGTCATCTTAATGATTATTTTTTGCAGTGTGCCATAACAGCATTATTCAGCGATGGTGTAATGATTTTTTATGCCCCTGACATATTGTTTTGCGGGGAGTGACATAAAAGCATGGTGACATGTGGCATTTTGGGAAAGGTCAGGCTCCCCATCTCGGCCGCCCGTCCATCTTTATAACATCGCCACTTGTCATATGGAAACTGGCATCACCAATCTTTGTCTCTCCCTTGTTGCTCTCCTGTCCCACCTCCTCCTGCAGACCCCGCGTTCCGCTCTCATGCATTCGCTTTTGTTTTATTCTCTTCTCTCATCTACATTTCTCTTTTATCATTCTCTAGCTCCTGGTTTAATAACACGATGCCATTTCGGTTAACTTGTCACTTTAGGGAAAAGAAAACAAGATTTCACACACAGACGCAGAAAGAAAACACACACGCTCTAGGCCTCGGGGATGCTTTGGGGGGGGTCTGGGGAAAACATGTCAACACCAGCTGTGAGGATCGCTGTGACAGAGAGAAGGGCTAATACTAATGTGATAAATACGTCAACGCTCACTCCAGGCACTTTGTGTGTCTCTGAATTTGGTTGATGGGTTTTGAAATATGCTGTGAGCCAGGCACTTGTGCCAGGAGGGCCTGATGCCAGGATTTTGTCATGTTTCCTTTTAAGAAAACACATTATTTAAATTGAAATGCAGCAGAATGTTGAAAAACATTAAATTTTCTAGCACTGAATAGTTTCCTTGTCACAAGCAAGTTTTTTGAGTGGAGTGTAAAAGTGCACAAACCCTTGTGAAAACGCCTCGTTTTCAATTGCAGTTTGGCACACATTAAATATACAGCTCATCTAAACAACAGTCTTTAAAAAAAAGATAAAAAAAGAAACACATTTTAGGATATTCATTATACATATTTAAGTTTGGACACTTGTTTGGCCATTCCAAAACTGTTATTTTCTTCCTTTAAAATCCATCCTATATGCTAATTTTTTATTTCCAAAATGACTCTATCTCCTCCTCTATCTTGTGCTGTTTATATTGAAAAACTTTGATTTTAGCTCTTTGGTTCTTTCGGTCTCCTCTCTCAAACAAGTAGTTACTGGGATAAAGCATCTATTTGAATGTGTTTAGTGGGGTGCTCTGTTAGCTTCTAATTGAAAATCATGTTAAGTGATTTCCTGCTCCAGAAAAAAATCACAAAAGAATGGGGACAAATACAGTTGTATGTGAAAGTTTTTCGCATGTACGTAGAGCTGTGAGTGTGCGAGACCAACCGGAGAGCTTCTGTGTGTTTGCAGGTCACGCAAGGCCATGAGGGGTGAGCGAGGTGAAATTTCGCGGCAGTATTACTCTACATTCCCTCTCTGACAGGTTTAATGGTGATGGCCTTATTAAAGACAGGACACCTTTTGTGTGTGCGTGTGATCATTTTAATGGTGATGGCCATATTATAGTGAGGAGAAGACGGCTGAAAAGGCTTAGATGTATGAGGCGTTAACTGACAGAAAAATAATGGGGCAGAAAATGCCCCTATCCTGTCACTATTTCTGTGAGTGTGGGTTTGTTGTTGGGTGCGATGAAATGAATGCTGTGTGGTGATAAGAGCAGTTGTTTCAGTTTGATTCTCTTAGATCTGTGCCATTTATAGTCTTCATGTTGTGCCGTGCAAGTGCCTTTGATACTTTGAGCATTAAGAGACTAACTTGAATATATATGGGCATATATGGGCCACAGTTTTTTGTTGTTGTGCTATTCTGATTTATAGTCACATAACTCTGTATCTTTCTTCCCCATCTCTTACTCCCCCACAAACCCCCCATATCTTTCATCACACTGTTAGCTAATCGGGTCGTCTGTCTTGTTCTCAGAGAAAAACTTGCTTCCTGTAGCTATACCCTCTTACAGCACCTGCTGAGCCGTTGCAGAAAAGGAAAAGGGCTGCGTTTTGTGTGTGGTTTTAGGAGAGCTAACGGATAGCCTGTAGGTACACTACAGAACGCATTCCCTGCCAGCGCAGGTTAACCTCTTCCTCATGTTACATAAGTTGGTTTGAGCCAGGCCACATTTATTTTCTCCACGAAACTAAATCACTCATGACACATCCATTTTAGGTCCCTCTCCCTCTCTCTGTATTATTCTATGTTGTTCTCTCTTTAGACATATGTGTTTACACAATTCAGAGTTTATGAAATCATCATTTGTAGGAAAGCAAAAACTTTTGGTGTTCATAGATTAATTCTGCCTTAACCCTTATCGAAACTGACATCTAAATAGGTTATCACTGTATGAGAACCTAGTCCAGTTCTCACGATAAAAAAACAATAGTTAAGAACATTGTTGTGGTGTGTGTGAACAAATGTCCCCAAAACCAAATCAGTAAACTGGGGGTTTCAACATCAGCTTTTCATTTATATTACTTTGCAGTAACGTCACCCCATTGAAAAAAGGCTAAAATAAAATTTATGAGAAACTTAAAAGTATTCGTTTAGACATAAATGACCGAACAATTCCAGAAGAGACTTTAAACGTTTTCTCTCTGCCTTAGTGCATCTATGCAATTTATGTAATGCATGATGGCACTTTATGCTAAGAATTTTAATGCAGCAAACAGCAGAAGCACTTCATCCTGAAGGATTTCTCATTTCAGTCTGCAAATAAGCACACTGCTGGAGAGGTAAATAAGCCATGTTTATCCTGCATCATCGCACCAGACCTACACTGTCCTTTAAGTGCATGACACCTTCTCCTAATACTTCTCCTAAACAGACATACGTATCTGATTGACATGAAGTAAATTCCTCTCCTAAGTTTCTTTTGTTTCTTTTCTTCGTTTCCGCTTTAATGCAAAACTATGTAATTCCGAAACAATCATGACAGAAAACACAAACCTCAATAAATAAATAAAAAACAGCTTTCTTGATGCAACTTTAATATTTTCCTTCATAGCAAGTGAAATGTGTAATATTTGATGTTCATAATGAAATATTGGGTTGCGGCAGCTACATCTTATCTAGATATCTCCTCTCAGTACTGCTATTTCTGTACCATTAGGTAAATCTTTTTGAAACTTCTGCATCTTTAAACTCGGTAGATTAAATGGGGCTTTATCAACCAATGCTGTGGAGGCATAAAGGGCTGTACTTCATATGAGAAATAGGACTTATGTTTTCACTGATGTACGTATTTATGTTCATTTCCGTATGTGAAACAACTTCACAAGAAAAACCCCAAAGGGATGCAGATCAGTTATATCCTGTGTTTATAGTAAGCCTCAATGAATGTTCCCCTGTGAACGGCAGAAGATGTGATTTAGAGGCTGTCAACTCTTGGTGAGATCCTTTTGATACAAGATAAAATAAATGACATTGGTAGAGTTTGTGTGTTCTGAGCCTGAGTTGGAAGAATTGTACAGCAGGCAATGTTTTGCAAGTATATCTCTAGAAATCTGTTGCCCGACTGATAAGTAAAACTTATCACAATACAATGAGTGTATTTCATATATCTTATCCAATAAGACGTTTCCACCCCATCGATTCATTTCACTACATTCACTGTAGAAAATGGAAATTATCGGTTATCTTTCACTACATTTTTGACACAACATTTTTACAAGACATCTTTAGCTAAATATTTCTACTCTACCTTCATCAGCTTCCATCATGTTTTTAAATGCAAATGTCTGAAGTACAAGTTAAAAGATTTGTGCGTATTATTGTATAAACACCATGACACCACTATGCAACATGTGAACAACAAACAGAATTTAAACATCTTTGCACTGATGATGTTGTCTGTGAATTATTTAGCTTATTTATTATTGGCTAACAACAGGCAACAGGAAAAACAGGCAACAGGAAAAAAGACATTTCAAGTGTCCAGTGAAAACTGGACAAAAATATTTCCAGATCAAATGTTGCTTGTGCTTTTATAATGATCGGTATTCATTTATTAGTTCAGTCTTACCCTTGCTAAACTCCCACTGTTCACTTAAACGTAAATACACAATATGATTTTAATGATTAAAAAAGTGAAGAAAGAGAAACATACAATTGTGTTTGAAATATGTGTTCAACTTCCGTTGTTTGTCTTCAGTGATGTAGTTGGGAAAGGAGCTAAATAAGATTGAACGTGTAACAAAAGTCAGTTTCCTTGAGTCATTCTCCCAGTCTTTAAAAGATGGTTTTGTTCTAAAAGTATTTTCCTCCTTAAAGAGTTATGAGTCCCAGAGGAGTAGGGTACCCACCTTACACAGGTCTTCAAACTTTTATCAGTGGTTGTGATTTTTGCTCGGCCTGCCTAGTCCTGCAAGTACAAGGGTAAACATACATAGTTTTGTCTACTTAAACAACACGTTGGTCTTTTACAGTAGCCGATTTGCCCAATGCATTCTTATCTCACACAGGAAACAGGGGCTTCCAGGACTGCACATGTTCAGTGCTGGAGAGAGTTAAAGTTAAATCTAAAGTGGTATTTATTAACCAATCAATATATATGTGTAACCAATAGAGCCATTCATAGTACAATGGTCAGGGACCATGTTCACACTACACCCAAAGGGGACTCTTTGCTGTGTTTCATTACCTAGCGCTACTCAAAACAGCAAATTCCTTTCATTGTATTTTATTGTGCTTTTCGGTTATTGTGTATCTCTTATGATCTCCAGGTTATATGTTCGGATCCTTTGTAAGCCCACGTTTCCTCTAATCTTGTTTGTCAGAACTAAATGAGCTGCCCTAGTGAGGTGTGTTAGCTGCTAATGAGTTTATTGCTTGATAAGACGTAATGGGGGATTGGGGGGCACGAGCAGTTACAATTTACTGCACTCATAAAATGCTTAAAAAAAGAATGATGTTATTAACCTTTACTAGCTCGTGTCTAGTAGGTGGCACCGACTCAAGTGGTGTATGCATTATCATTGAGGGGTGCTTTGCGTTTGGATTTTTGTATAATATAAAAACATGTTCGCATGTAACTGTTTGTGTGGGTTTCTATCTGTTGGTCTAAGTGTGTCTTTTCCAGTTCATGCAAAGGAACAATGCTGATAATGCAGCCACTATCAATTAATAGTTAATCGTTTGCATGTGATTTCAGTTGCCTCCAGACTGACCGGAGACAATAAATACATATAGTCAATAAAACAGCAAAGCACCATGGGAGGACAGGGTGATAGGTGTGGGCTGACACATGAGCCAGGGTGCCAACATCATAAGCCCAATCGTACACCTAATGCTGGTTATGGCTTAATACTCTCACCTTATCTGGATTTAGTCAATTAAATGAAAAGAACCGGTGAAATAAAGCTGTGACATAATTTGGAGAAGACAAGACAACAGTACAGAAGAAGAGAGACATCTATTGATATGGCTGATGATTTTGTTTTTCCTCTGAGGACAGGACACATGCCAGACCTGCAAATCTGCTTTTTCCTCTGCACCTTCAAACAGTAAACCATTTCCTCCACTGTCCCAGACTCAAACACTCTCCTTCGGCTAATAGATACTGGACTAATGCCTGGACTCCACAATAAAGAATAAAGATGGGTAGATAGGGGAGGAGGCAAGAGGAAGAGAGAGGAAAGAAAGAGTGAGTTATGAAGCATGACCCAGGGGGTTAATTTCTCACCGGCAGTTTTCCTACAACGTCCACACACGGCGAAGTTGACGCCAGGCCACGGCCAGTCGGCTGCACGCTAGTTAAAAGCGAATACGTTTATGGCCAGCGTAGGCCCTCATACATCAAGGAGCAGTTTGTTTAGCCAGCAGGGTGACAGGGTACAGTAACATGGGCAGGGCTGTAGAGTGGCTACAGCTGTGATAAATGGGGGATTACAGGAAGGATGTTGTCTCTGTGTGTGTGTGTGTGTGTGTGTGTGTGTGTGTGTGTGTGTGTGTGTGTGTGTGTGTGTGTGTGTGTGTGTGTGTGTGTGTGTGTGTGTGTGTGTGTGTGTGTGTGTGTGTG
>JAVLVB010001217.1:1438157-1461260 GCA_032876305.1 Orestias chungarensis | reverse complement strand
TATATATATATATATATATATATATATATATATACATTACAAAAACCCAAATGTTTTTTTATTCCTTTTCTTTGTGCATACTTCTTTTTGTTGGTCAGTGAAATGTAGGAATGCATTTATCTTGGGGTTAGATGAAGCCCTCGTGTTCTGCAGATTAAGGAGGCTTGCGACGACTCAAGACAATAACAAAGGATGGTAGGAGTAGGGAGCAGAGAAAGAATATTTATTCCCATTGATTGCTTTTTGTCATTTTGTTGCGTTGGAAATTTAAAACATTTTAATTGTAAAGTTGAAAAAAAAAAGTTTTTTAAATGTATTTAAACAAATAAATAAAAAATTAAGATATATAATGTTCTTTCAGTCTTCTTTACTAATTTACCCCCTAATAAAATCTATTGCAACCAACCTAATTCGTAGCCTAACTGTGTCCTTTCATCTCAGTACAAATGTAGTAGGTGAGTGAAGGCCTTAAAGGTCTGGAGGGCATCAATGAAGCATTATTGTTTTATCCCCCAAAACAAGTTGGGCTATTAAACAAACTCCTCAGGATTTTGCATAGTTGAAGAAGCAAAATGTGCATTTTTGGCCTACATAAAAAGTCTTTTGAAAGAAGGAAAACTAACTACGCTAATCATTAGGATAGGGAAATATGTGGTGGCAGTACCATGTGTCAGGAGAAAGACAGGAGAAACAAGGTAAAATGAGCATGAAAGAATAAATTAGTTAAGGAGGGACAAAATGTCAAACAAAGACGCAGTAAAGTTGTTGGTGTTGAATCGTAATGGAATTAATGTAAGGCCTTCAGAAAAACATATGCATGCATATAATTGACACTGTTTTAGTGCTCAAAACATACTAGACAAAGAGGGAGTCCCCGCAACCTGACTCTCTGTGTTGCTGTGATGACAAACAGTCTAAACAGGATGTCCTGGCTGAGACGGAGCCTTTTGTCCATAGGCTAAAAAAAGCTACATTTAATTCGCCGAGGACTGGAAATCAGGAAGTGTCCTCATACATGAACCACAGATTCAGTTTCAGTATCCTTTATTTTTAGCCAACCCAGGCGGACTAAGAGGTGAACTTTAAGAGACGAGTTTCACACCGTTATACGCCTGCAAACACAAACGGCTGAAAGAGCGCACGGAGCCAAGAGTGCACGGAGCCCAGGGTTGCAATTTTCACACAAAGCGCTGGACTGCCAACGAATCACATGCCAAAACACAAAACAGGTGGGCCCCACCCTGCTGCCCTGCTGATCAAGGACAATGAAGTAAGGTGGTGTTGGCAGACTATATAGCATTATCTCATCACACTTCTTTAAGTCCCCCACCCTCACCACCCACCTATGTTGACCTCAGAGCAACATTACACAATAAAGTCTGTGCAGCACTCTGGTCCGCCGTCTGTATGAGTAATCTAATGTATGTTCACTTAATGTCTGAGACTTTATAGAGTGAGGGGGAAAAGTGTCTTAACCAACAAAGGTTATTCTGAAGGTGCTGGACTGTTCCTCTGTTCACTTGGTTTTTAATTTAAAGTGCTCTGCACAAGCGCTTATGTTCCTTGAAATACTTTCTCAGGATTTAACCATAAGCCTCAATGTATCAACATTTATTTAAAAATATATCTCAAGGTCAGAATAGAAATCGTCAAACATTAGTCCTGCAAACAGATTCCTATGGAATTAGGGTTCTGGACTTTGACAGGGCCTAAGTTAAACATGAAAATGCTTTGATCTCAACTCTTTCAATGTAGATGTGCTTGTTTGTCTAGATTATGGCCTTGCCTCCATCCCTCAGGTTAGCAGATATGTGCTACTTACAAAGAAGCATCTACACAGGATGCCGCTGCCTTCACTCTACCATCTTTTAGTGTGGGGTTGGTGCATACAAATGCTGTAAGATCATAGCATTTTACAAGTATTAAAGTTTAGTCTTATGTGACCAGAGGTCCTTCCACTGTTAAGTCATGTCCTCTAAATGGCTTGCGGTAAACTACCCCTGGGACTCTATTCGGTTTAAAAGGTTTTGGTTTCCTTCAAAAGGTTTTGTTTTTATCACTGTACCTTCCTTTAAATTCCTTCACAACTTTATTTTAAGTCTGCCCTCATGTGTTCCATAATTTTCATAATACAATAATGTTGTCTGAGTTGTGATGACTTACTTAAACTTTTACTGAGATGAAATCAAACGTAGGTCGCCTTTATTTATTTGACTTCAAGGGACAAAGGTTGTGCTTGATGTTTCTGGGGGAATCTGAGTTGAAAGGTATAAATACAGATGCAAACTTATAGAATTTTTTCATTTTGCTTATGAAAAGTACATTGGTTGAAAACAATTGAAGTAGGTTTAAACAAATGAATACCTTGGACAACCATAAGACATTTGGGGTTTTCCCTTTAAAAAGTCTGATTCCGTTTTTGCAATGATGTTGTCTGTCCTTCTTTGCTGTTGTCTCCAGGTAAAAAGAAGATGTCTCTATATGACAGCCAGGCTCCAGTTTGTCCGATTTGCCAAGTGTTGCTGAGGCCTGGAGAGCTACAAGAGCACATGGAGACGGAAATAGAGAGGCTAACCGCCATATGCCTCAGGTAGGCTGTACAAGCCCATAATTATTCAGAAATGTCGTGTTTGAATTTTACGTGTATCATGTATGTTACATTTTTAAAACAGGAGTAGCCACACATCGTATAAAACTCAAAGGTAAATATGAAAAGCACATTGAACACAATGGTTGATGTTGGGGTCATGTAACCAACAAGTTGTGGGCATCATCTCAGCTCAGCCTTTCTGTAAAGGCTCCACAAGCAATATTTCTCCTGTGCACGCATTTGGGGGAACATAAATCTGCATAAAATGGAGAAGCATGCCATCAGTGTAAAGCTAAGTGTTTCCTACAGGGATTAGGATTCAGACCTGTGACCTCAGGTTCCTGGCCGACTCTTTCTCCTTCTCGTGGCAGTTGCACGAGCTGTTTTACGTCAGATAAATCAACCCTAAGCCCTTTTAACGATGGAACACAGCCATTAGGATCCATATTTCACCCCAACCACATGCCAGGCTAGGTATGTGTGTTTGTATGCCTACGCGTGTTGCCCCCCATGTGAGTGTGTGTGTTTGCATGACCTACCGTGCACTTTGGCGGCACAGCTTTATGATAGTCCCCATTAACCCGGGGAAACAGGGCAGCCAACAGCATCACCCCGTATGGAAATCACACTTTATTTCTCCAACCCTTCCACTGGTGGGGCTCCTGCTGTCCCTCTAAATTTATGAGATCTTTCTCATCCCTTTATTGTACCTTTCCATCAATCATCATCTAGTTTTGTTTTTTAGCTGTCTGTTCATATCTAATTGTCAATGCTTTTCATTAGTTTTTATTTATTTATTTAGGGACAATACAGGAATCTATAAGAACTTTTATTTTTGCATGTTAATCTCCATCAATAATGACAATTCATACTACATGGACCACACAATATTTTTTTATGTAATCTTAGGTCACTTGGAAACGACTGGTTCATTTTAAGCATTAACTAATAATGAAAAGGCTACAAAAAAGTTAACAGTCTTCACAAATTTATCTCAACTACATAAAACGTAATATTTTGTTAGACAAAATTTTAAAAACTAAGCTGTGATAAGCTTAAGCTTAAAGAGAAGATTTCAATTTCTATTTTGGATAAAGAACATAATACGTTAATACTTTGTCTGCAGTCCAGATTATGTGATGTCAAAGACCAAATCTAACAACATCCAAGAAGGAATAGCTAAGTAAGCTTCTTTTAATTTACATTAAACAATCAAACGAAACTGGTTTAATTGTTACCTACACAGGAATTACAGGTTGAAATGAGAGTGCCACAAATAATTTTCCTTAGTGAAACATCAAGAACAGAACGCTGTGTGATTAAAAAAAAAAAGGCAGAGTAAAATCAAGAATATAACCATGGTTTTCATATTCCAGTTGCTATGGTTTATTTAGGCAGCCAAATCTCACTGTTATTTGTTCTGAGTGACACTAAGTGGGTTTATGGCCATATAGGCCTAACAAATAGCTAGACAGGTTCTTTTGGTTTTAGCACGTTTCATTAAACAAATACAAATGTTTACCTATTTACTTTAAACCGTTTTTGCAATACAACAGCATTAATGTTCTGTTCATTTTACCAAACATATAACTCAGACACTTTTTTACTACTAAACTGATGAAAAATTACTCTTAAGCTGATGGACAGAAGTAGGCGGTTCATGTAACAGCAAGATTCAAAATGTATACAGTCGACTTTCAAGGACTTTGAGCACCCAAACTCATTTAACCTCTTGTAGGGATGCCCAAGACTTTACATATTTCATCCCAACATCTTCCATTCGTTCTTCTGTTTCTTTCATTTTGGTATGTCATTACTTCTATTGTTAAAGCTATTAATGGGGTACCAATCTACAAGATAACTAGGAGAAACTGCCAAGGCCTTTTAACTTTATTTTACAGTATAAAATATGTTTCAGGGGCTTTACCAGAGAGCCGTGCTTGACCAGTTGCCATTGTGATAGAAAGGTTGTAACAGAATAAGAGTCAAAGTATGAATGGAAACTTAAAGATCAGGAAAAAATGCATCAGCATAAAATAAATGTAGGAGAAAAGCTATTCATCCTCTAGTAAAACTTCAGGGTGCAAGTGTTTTTGGATTGATAATGAAGGTTAGAGTTTGTCCTTCCCTTTGGATAACAAACTGGGGAAGCTTAAGGCACACACATACACACATAATGACACACACACACACACACACACACACACACACACACACAGTTAAATAAGGAAATCACATCGTCCCTAGGTGAGATGGGATGGTGGCTAGCGTCACGCCTGGCTGATTTACCTACTCACCATTAACCCAAAGACACACTGAGGGGTGGGGGGAGATTGGAGGGGCAGGGGTTAGTAAAGTGGATGAATACATGGGATCACTTTTCTAGTATTTCCCGCAAAGAGATGCAGGAACAGAATAAAAAAGCAGCGGCTTTATCTGTGTTATACCACAAAACTGACCTTATTCTAAATCACCGTCTGCCTCTTCCTCTTTACGGCTCTTTGCAAGAAGGCAGCCTTCATTGAAAGTGACAGTGGGAATTTGGTCCAATTTGTAGTAAATCTGCCTTTAATGACACACGGCGGCTGCTGAATGAAAGAGCCATGGGTATGGAAACGAAGGGCTGTGTGAACAAGCTGCATCTTGCTTGGCTCCTAATATCTGTTCTTCCCTATTTGTCTTCTGTATCTTCTGCCCCTGCTGTCTCTCTGTTTGCATGCAAATTGGTGTATGTTTGATTACAACTGCCAGCCTGTCCTCTCTTGTGACTGCTAGCTGTGTCACTTGGTCATGGACTGCAGCTTCTGCATGGACATGGAAATCATACACAGATGTGGTGTTTGGCAAATGGACATCTATCATGCCCTGTACATGTCAGGTGGCTCGGGGGTTGGCAAAGTCATTTACATACCCAATCATCTTCCTCCTCCTCCTTCTTTTCCCACCTCTGGCCCCATCATCTCCTTTCTCCTCCATAATCATATTACGTCCACACAGCCAAAGCCCTAGCTGACCGGCAGATGACACAAAAATGCAAAAAGCAGTCGGTCTCTTGAGATTACTGAGCTTTCTTCTGGCTGACGTCTTGTTACCAAAATCTCACCAAGAAACCCTTATTACTTAAAAAAAGTGGATGATGTTACCATGTCTAGCAAAGAAGTTTTTTTTATTCCATTGATTTACATTATGTCATGTTACCAAAAAAAAAAAAAAATTATAGCACCTGGGCATAAATCCACAGCTCGACAAATATGGCCTTTGTGGAAACGTCGAAGACCTAAGCCAGTTTGATAAAAAAGCCCAGTCTTTTACAACACTGTGTGCAGATGAAGAAATAAATAGCGGCTTAAGCAATGTAGTGCGCATGCCAGGCCTGTGGAAGGCAGTACAACGTTTTAAACTTTCGGATCGATCAACATGTTTTCATGACCCTTTGCTTGTACTATCTTTGCCAAGAGCATTAATCTTCCACAATACAGCAGATTTATGTTTCACAACAACAAAATATCTGGATACATGTAAATATCATGAATATACACCAAACATTTACATGACTTGCTTAAAAGAATCTGAATTTACAGTTAGTTATGTGTTACTTTGCATTGGTTTATCACACTCAAACAAACAAAAAACCTTAAGGGATTGTGGTTGTTAATGCCAACAAATGTGTAATGGTTCAGGACGTATGAAACAATATGCAATGCACTGTGTTCAGATGTAACACAGTGCATTGCATATTGCATATTGTAAGTGGGAGGTTTAGTCTACTGCAAAACAAAGAAGATCCACCTGGTAGCTCAGATTTACTCGTCCATATCAAACCCACCGGAGGATCCTTTACACTTACTTTATTACGTCTTCACAATAATGTAGGTTGTGTCTTAGTGTTAAGATCGCACGCAACTTCCTTGTCTGAATCAGTGGGACAGGACAAAGACCTGTCAGAAGTAGTTGGTGGAGCAACCCCCATGCCCTCACCTGTCCACACTCTTCACTTACCTCATTACCAAAACACATTTTAAACTGTATCAATTCCAGCAGCTTGTTTGGTGGGTTCTTTCTTCCCTCTCTCTGATGTGCCAGCCAGCTGGAGTTTCCAGGCCCCCTAACCCCCACCATCAAAAATTCATAGAACCAGGCAGGCTGACGTGTAAAGCCAGTAAGAAGAGGCTGCACCAACTTTCCTATAACTCCTTTTTCTGTCTCCTTTCATCATACCTCTTTGTGTTGCCCGCTCATCCTCCCTTACCGCATCTTTCTTTCACCTCACATTTCCCCCCTGCTCCATTCTCCTTTCATCTCTCCATCACCCTCTCTGTCAACGTGGCAATTTTCCCCCGTCCCTCTCTTGTCGCTGTTTGACACTGTCAACAAGCAGGTGGAGGTGGCTGTTATTGTTGATGCCTTTTGCGAAGGTTCTGGGTAATGAATAAAAGGGAGATCGAGGGAGAGAGATGAGAGAGGCAGAGATAGGAATGAAGTAGGAGAGGTGTTCGAAAGAGAGGGGGAGGCTGGCAGATTTTGTTGCCTTACACGGTAGCTTGGCTGTGTCAGCCCATGTTCGTTTTCTTTGTAGCTGAAGGGGAGGCCAACACAAACAGGTACGGGTGCAAATCCGCATCCACAGGTGCACGCACAATAACATGCTCACATGACAATTAGCCACGGTATTTGGACATACCGTTTTGTAAGGCCAGGATTGCTACAAATATTCAAGCATTTCCCCTACATGCTAAGTTTGAACTGATTCCAGATCCTTGACTGTATTTAAATAATGTTTCTTTTCATTCAGCCATGTGCTTAAACCGCCATTGTCTCTGAAAGGAGGAAAAACCTGATGTAAAACCGAAAGGTTTCATTAATCTGGATCTGTATTTTAAGGGCTCTATTTGTCCGTTTTCTGTTTTAAAAAATGCTAAATCAGAAGTGATAAATAAAGCACCAACTCTAATGGCATTATCCTTAAGATAACACATTTTCTCGCACAGTTTACAGTGTAAGAGTTGGCAACCGGTCCCTATTAAATCTACATGCAACGGAGCACCTGAAAATTTGTTCTTAGCCCAAATCACCAATCATGTTTCCCGCCACATACTTGCGCCACATTTTAGGCCATTCTATCCTTGTCATATCATGTCATATCAAGCATGACCACAGATTCAAACTCTACTGTTGGTCTTTAAAGAGATCAGAAAAGTTGAGAGTCAAAGGTCGCATCCACATTGAAATGGCTTCATGTAAATCCATAAATGTTTAAAATTGTTTTTGGCCTTGCTTTAATGTGAAAGTGGCATTTAAGAGATTCGTGAAAACAAAATGTTCCTGGGTAACAACAGTTTTAAATCTTTACCCTTCTAACTCTTGTTGATAACCAAAACACATTATTTGATGGCTGATGAACTCATAGCCCCATTGCTTTCTATAAATTCCCAACCTGCTCTTCTCTGTATCTCTTTTCACTCTGATGACATTATTACAGCTCCACATGCAGGCCAGCCATGGTTGTTCTCCACTGTTTAATAAATGTTTTAAAGTGACAAATATTTTTGGGTGGAAAAAACTCCTTTTTCCTGTTTCACAACCTTGTGTCTCCACATCCTTTTGGACATAGACTCAGTCATAGACTCTTCTATGGACAAGTCCTATGCTGACTTTTACCAGTGGATTTAAGATAAAAAATCCAGCCAGTCAGATTAATCAGAAGGGTTACCACCTCCAACTGACAAATACCCCCACCAACCAGAGAACGAGTTAGATTTTCTGGCGAGATCTTTCAGATAGGTGGAGGGAGCATTTTTTCCTGTTCGCCATGCATTTAGTTGAGTTCAGAAATAAGGGTCTGTTGATAAATAGAAATCTGGTCACTATCAGACCAGTGCGCTCTCTCAAATGTGTGTTGTCGTGACTGCCTAATACACTCTTCTGGTTTAGTTTGATTTAATGTTATGTGCGTGAATATATGGTATGTTTAAATGTTGTTCCACTGATCTGTCCCACTAGTACCCGAGTTTGTAAATTCCTACTTCAGATAAGTAACATATAAATAAAGCCTCTTATTTTTATTATCCACCCGTTCAGCCATTGAAAAATAAAATCCTTTGTCTACGAGGGCATTCTGTCAGATTAGAGGTTGTGCTCAATTCGGTTTTGGTAACACTGTTCTTTCCCTGATCTGCCACTGCCTGTGTGTGTGTGTGTGTGTGTGTGTGTGTGTGTGTGTGTGTGTGTGTGTGTGTGTGTGTGTGTGTGTGTGTGTGTGTGTGTGTGTGTGTGTGTGTGTATGAGTGACTGGCTGCGCCTGTGTGAGCTGGTCCGAGGGTCTGGACCGCTAACAGGGTCTCAAAGCAAACATGACAACCCTGCCTCTCCGTGTCAATGTCAAGCCTGTTGCAATGCTTCATAAGGCTCCGAGAAATTCATCTCTGTGTTTGGGTGAAAGAAAGTGAAGGAGAACAAGTGTGCTTGTGTGTGTGTGTGATGCGGGTGGGTGTCTTACAATAAAAAGAGGGGGAAATTGAAGGAAGGACGCATGGATCATTTGACAATGAGTGCATCAGAAAAAGGAATGGAGCATCGCGAAAAGATGTCACATGTCTGGTTTGTTTGGACAATATATCCTACCCTTCATCTTCAATCTGAGCTGTCTCACTCATTTTCAGCTGAACACAGTCAAATGGTGGTCCTCCACATTTTCTAGACTTTCACTGAACGCCTTTTGGCAAGAGGTGAAAATGATTTTGTTTCGAGCCTCCTCACTTTCAAGGGGAAAAAGAAGAGTGCTAGATAAATGCAAGCAAATGCATTAACAAGAGTCTAGTAAATTGCTCTCAATGTGTTGAAAATGTACAGATATTGCTTGTCTTATCCAGGGAAATGGCTGAGCAATCACACAGCGTGTGCCCAGACTTCGGTCAGCACCACATTAACTTATAAATCTTTACTGAACTCTGTCTTGTCCTGTTTCCTGATTGCAGTAAGAACCCCTCCTCCAAAGATGGTGTGGTCACTCCTGGAACTCCCAAGGTAAGAATATACTCTATACTATATACACTGTCGACCTTTCATATGTGTGTTGGTAACCTAGAGATCATTTTTTTGGGAATGACTTATCAATGTCCTAACAGTCAGATGAGGTAATCTGCACACACAATTTGTCACACACACCCCCACAAACCGATACATCGATGCGTCCTGTAGTTTACGGGCATCTGGCCCAAAAGGAAATGTATTTTTTGGTTTCCAAATGATCCAAGCAGAGATTTTTTACACAAACATAATGTTATAAGGAAGCGTGTATCTCATCACTACCAGTCAGAGTAATTTAAGAATCTAAAGTCTGACATGGTGCAGTGTCAATGATTACAATCCGTTGCAAAAGTATTCAAACTCTAATGCTCTTCTTCACATTTTGTTGCAGTGAAACCACACAGCTCGGCGTATTTTCATAAGATTTTTATCTAAAAGACAACAGATATTGGTGCATAATTGTAATGCGTAAGAAAAATATTTATTGCTATTAATCTGAAATTTTTATTAACACAAAAAGCTGGTTAACATTCATGGTACTGTAGAAGGGGCTAATTAGTGGGTGCATTATTTAATCATTTGTGCTTGTCTTTTACACAAGGTCCCGATAGAATACGCTGAGGTTTATGATTCCACTGCAAAAACTGGGAAATCTTTACCTTTTCAAATCATCATCATTAGTTGTTGAATTGGCTAAAATCTTACTTATAAAAAAATTTGAAAAAAATAAGATTTTGTTACTTTTCTGAAGGCCAAACCAAAAGTCACTATTTCCTTGTTTGTTTTCAACCTCTAATCACACCTTAGGTGAAAGTGAACACTGCAAAGCAAGTAGCCTTTGAATTTAACATGAATCCACCAGGGATCCTGAATAAATTAGAAGTTTCTGTCCCAACACTTGGGCAGAAGGTGCTGACCTAGGCTTAAAGGAGCGCTCACTGTGCTGTACTTGAGCAAAGCGGGCGGAGGAGGTTTGAGGGGTGATTGCTGGCCCTCCTCTGCAGCCGTGACTGTGCATCTTACTGCTGTTGTTTAGTATTCTGCGGCAGGCCATGGAGAATGAAGAGGCCAGTCTGAAGCATATGGGCTTGTTGTTCTCCCCTGGCTGCTTTGCTCCACCCACCCATTTTATACCCAGGATTAACCTTAAAACACCTCCATAGGACTTTTTCAGATGTAAATTCAAAAAAAAAAAAAAAATTTATGAAGATATGACACGATAAGCCGCAGGTATAGCTACATATCTAGCGGGTTTAAATGCTACTGTTTTTGCACTGATCTTTTTGCATGATGATTTAATTAGTGCTTTTTAAAGACCAAATTTGGAGAAAGACCTTTCTTTAAACCCTCTTTGTAGATTACCATTAAATGTCATATTCTAATGATAAAATGTAAATGTATTCCTCGACCGCCCCCAGGTAAAGGATTCCTGACCTTTTTAAACCTGTAAAAAAGAAGATCACACACACACACACACGCACACACACACACACACACACACACACACACACACACACACACACACACGAACACACACACACGTACACAAAGGCAGAAAAGCACCATGCATAATATCCAATTTACTGTGGCAGCACTGGAGGTTGGTCATTTCTCACATATTATTATTAGATTACTGCTGTCGAGCACTTAAGCCTCTGCTCTGCCCCTTTCCACTTGATTAATAGGAGACGACTGTAAATACAAATATTTCACTGCTGCCTTGTAAAAAAAAATACGAAAGCAGCCACTTCGGCACAAATGAAAATATAAGTAGAGAGAGCCAGAAAGTGAGAGAGCGAGCTCTGAGTGTTGTAAAAAATATATATTACCTATCTTTTCCTCTCCTGCTCTCTCATATCCCTACCTTCCTCTTACCACCCTTGCTCTTCTGTGACTGGTGAGAGTCCCCTGACTGTCTTTGTCACAGAGAGTTGGTTAGAAGAGGATATTCCTTTATATGTGCACGTGTGCAGGAGCAGCAGCACAGAGTGTTGCAGGACAGATTTATGGACAGGCAGTGTCCTGTAATGTCAGATGTTTACACTCTCTCCTGCCAACAGCCTTCTCAGTTTCCTTCTGCTCTCTCTAGGGGCTTCCTCGCTTTCCAATCACTCTTTCCTACCTAACTCCTCTTAATGTCCCATAAACATTAAGTCTAATCAGAGGAAGGGATTTTATAGACAAAGTCAGGCCGGTTACAGTCATCATCAGTGACGTGTTGCCCTTTGCAGTGCAGGCAATAACACTCTTGGAGTTCTCCAAGGGTAATTATTTGAAGTATTTTCTGTGTAATTCATAAATGAATGTAGGTAAGACATATAAACACTCAGATTTTAAATTCAGCTGCATTGTTTTGTTTTAAGTTGTAACAATGAATGTTAGGCCCATGGTTTCTTACTCATCAGCTCTAACAAAACACCTGATGCTTGATATAGTTTCTCTTCTCAGCTCTTTGTCTTTAAACTAAAGAAGATCTTCTTCCAATTATTTATTTTTTTTGGACCACATCAGTGTTTGTTGCTTAAACGTTTGGAAAAACGTTAAAAGCTATTTCATTTGTAAAGATAGTAGAACACTGTTCAGGCAAACTCCTGATGTCTAAACAAAGGGAGAAAGGAGCTGTTTTTTTCTCAGTTTTCCACAGCTAAATACAGACATTTTGCAATAGCTGATTTAATGTATTTAAGTTATTTGATTTATCTGGTTGCTGTCCTTTTATTGTTTGTTTGAAAAAAATCTAAACAGGGATTGCCAAGTCCTTGAGAGCTTCTATACCACAACTCTTACATGTACCTTTTTTCCAACATGTCTAAATTTGCTCAGCACTGTAAGTCTAAAAACAAGTTATTCATTTTATTCTGGTGTGTTGGAGAAGGGACACATCTAAAATCTGCAAGTTAGTAGCTCCGAAGAACTGAGGTTGGGCATGTATGTTCTAAAGTGAACATTTCAACATCATGACAGCATGACAAGATCATCTGCATAAATTTTTACTTTTTTGCTCTTTCTCTGTTTGTCTCTCAAGTCGATGCTTTTGTCAGTGCACATCAAGAGAGAGGGAGAGTCTCCGGTGGTGTCACCCCTATCATCTGAAGATGCCCACCACTCCGACAGATATCAGGTCACAAGAACACATTCACACCACTCTGGGAAATCATGGTTAAAGTTATGGGTTTCTGTAAACAGGAATGTTGACTCATTCCTTGTGTGTCATAAACACTTTAGAAAATTATATTATTTTATTAATTAAGTTCAAGTAACATTGATTTAGTTTTCTTACTAACCCTCCAGCTTGGAGCATTTGATTTTCCTTACATTTTTAAAAGCAATGTCCTTTCATTAATGGGATATCAGTTGAGACACATTTTTATGTGGTAAAATATGTATTGTTGCATTTAAACAATGTAAATGATGCCCTGCCATAAATATTTACCATCTAAAAAGTTAAAACTGAAAGACACATTAAGACTGTTTCAGTGCTATACTGAATAGCATTTATTCATATAAAGTATTCAAATAATTACGACAAATATCGATGCTGTAAAATGTTAAGGTAAATTTGGATTTCTAAAACCTTTGCAGCAGTCACGTTGAAAAACAGGCCAATCTTTTTTAATCTCAGATGTCACCCTGACTACCTTTATCTATTCTATTCATCAAAATTTGTTTGGGTAATTCCGTTGGCTGTGATGTATCTCTGGGTTAAGTGGGTTTCCCCCTTAACACCATAAAATAGGAACTATTAAGTCCATGCCGACGTTACATCCATACGTTTGGGATGACACAGCTCATAAAGACCTTAAAGCAATAAAGGAGATTTTCTCATTTGGTGAAACTGCTGAAATCACCTTATATTATACAAATGATTAAGTCGATGGTGACTTATTTTAACTCCTTGAGATGAAGCATAATAGTGGACTTTACCACCTCCTCCTTTTCAGTCAGGTCTGAGTGCTCTTTGCTTTCTCACATCTCCTGAAAACTTGACCTATCCTCAGCCGTTCAGTGAGTGTATCATAATGATAAGGTTGTGGCGGTGATGTACAGTCAGTGGGCCAATAACTCAGAGAATGAAGAGGAGGGGAAAAAAAAGGATCAACGAGGGAAAGGTGTAGGCCTGGCTTCTCATTTGTTTCCACCAATAGGAGATGGAGTTGACAACAAGAGCACTGTTGCAGTATTGCGGAGATGTTATCCATAACTGTAAAAGACATTGCTTTAGTCTGCAAATACAATGCTTTAAGTTAAAATCTAGTAGATCTGACGGAAACAGTTTCCAAACGACAGAGTTGGATAGGCCAAATGAATCTGACCTCAATTAATTTCATAATACTGTACATTTATTGCTGAGGCCATTATTTTTAATGATGCGGGTAATTCACCTCAGGCATCCTGAACTAGCTCAGAATCTAAATGTTCCAGATATGCCCATTCAAAAAAAAAAAAAAGAAACACGAAGGAGTTATAATATATATCACAATGGTGAGTGATGAATAGTACATTTACTCAAGTGCAAGCTTCACAAAATTTTACAGTTCCTGCTGCCTCATCTCTGCAAAGGACTACCTTCCCCTAGACTGACTTGATTCATTAAACTGCATATGCTAAGTTTTCTAAGAAAAAATACAATATATATGTAAAATACGTACAAATAAATTATTTGTTTAAATTACAAAAGATGTTATCAACAGAAACAACAGGTCAGATTTTGGGGGTGCGCTTTCAGCTTTAGGACTTTAAACAATCAGCGTCCAGGGTTTATCTATACAAACTGTTTGTATAAATGTACTGTAGCCAAACCACCTGAATGCTTTTGGATGCTTAACAAGCCTAATGCAGTTTTTATTAGAGCTCAGGAAATTAATGTATTCTATGCCAGATCTGAACATATTATTTGTTCTGTATCTGAGAACCAGTAACTGTGGAACTAATGACAATTAGCAAAAGTTAATAATACCCAATTTTTCAAAGGAGTGAGTCCTCATATTGTTTGTGAGTAGAAAATTGAAGTATAAAGGAATGAAATTTCAATGTGTGCCAACAAAGCAGGAATGCAAACCGACAATAAATAAGCCATAACTTTTTCTGCTTTTAAAAAATGAGAAACACAACACTTACTTAATCATTGCTTAAATTAGATCAAAACTTTTGGAGGCCAGAATATATTCATAGCCCTTACAATTTTTCCCTGTTTTTTATGATACAACCTCCAACATCTTTGTTGTAGTAGGGATTTTATGCAATGTTATGGAAAATGTTGCATAACTGATTTATGGTTTTAGTTTTACATTTATAAGTGTGAGAGGTGTTTGTATTCAGCACTCCTTATTCTCATACACATAAATAAAATCTTTTACAATAACTGCCATGACAAGTCATCTAACCAGTCATTTTTTCCATCTTTTTGTAATATATATTTTGTATCATGGAGAAGTTTAAAATAGGGTTAGACTTCCAAAAATATATATACCCTGTCTCAATATCCCCTATTGACAGACATAATATAGTATAAACTTTCAGGCACTCTGGAGGAACCATAGCTCAGATTGAGGAACCTTTTGACAGGACAGCTGTTGGTTTCCTGTTGGAACTTCCAAAAAAGATGGACTTTATTCTAGATTAGCAAGAAAAATATTCCTAGCTGAAATAAAATTATAAGAAGTTTAGGTTTGTATTACAAAGGACCAGAGACTAAACTAGGTAAGAAATTTGCTAATTAACACCAAAACCCCCGTCATGACCATTCAGTCACAGTGAAATACATTACCACTGGACAATGCAATCTGCAATTATACTTTTATTTATTTATTAATTTTTTGCTCTGTATTTTTGATATTTACAAAAAAATAAAAATATGTCAAATGTCTGTTCCGGAGTGATTTGAAATAAAAAAAATAGTGACAGTATCCAAGTATAGGAAAAACCTAAGGTAGTATAAACAGTATAAACCCATTTGTAGGGTTACGAAACATGTTTGATTCATTTAATTAAGTAAACAGCAACATAACAAAAACTGCGGCGACGATTTAGAGACCAATTTGGTTTTAAACTCGTTGCTTCCCTCTGCTGGCCAAAGGGGGAAACAACAAGCGTCGCCTGTTTCCGTTTCCTTGACGGTCACGTTACCACGAGAAAACCAACATGGCGTCAGAAACCAGAGCTTTGCGCCGACCGCGGCGCCACTTTCAATCCTTCTCCATCCGCCCGAATTAGCGGCGGCTATGTTGAGTTTGTCGTGACGTAGGGCGTCCGGCGGCAGCCTGAGCTCCGTTCAGCCGCGAGTTTTTAGGGCAGGCTGCCGACAGGAGACAAGAGGGTCATGGAGGAGGTGGAAGACAAGAGAGAAGTAGGTGGAACTGTTTACGTTGCGTTGAGAAGCGTCCCCTGAAAAATAAAAGCATCCACGGCAATCCAGTTCAGCACGAGGAGATTTGCACTTGTAAACACTTCCTACTGTCCTGTTAACATCTAATGAATGTTTCCCCCCTCTCCTTTTCTTCTTTTGCTTGCAGACATTTTTACGAGTTCGGGCAAACAGACAAACGAGACTGAATGGTATGTAGACACATCAGCTCAGCTAGCTGAGCTGTTTGCTTAAATACCTTCTTCTTGAACTCTTTACTAAATGGTTGGGGAAATGAAGTGGAAAGAGTTCTCCATATGAAAGCTAAAACTCTACCTCTGCTGTATTCTGTCTCTATTCCTCTTCTGTAAAAGCTGTTTGCTGTGACAGATGTGTCATTTTTGCTGTAATATTTAGTGTTTCACAAGTTTCATTGTGCCACACGCACTTGTGGATTTGCCCAGACTGATTAGTTAGTTATTTTCTTAGCTCGAAATGTGTTTTGTTTAAAATGATAAATAAAATAAAAAAGAAATCACGTTTTCTGTGTTTTCACTGGAAACAAAAGAGATCAAATTTTACTGTGAGGCCAACAGGAAGCGAGTGCTTATAAGATAATTATATAACATAAACCAAAACACTGTAGCACGTCAACCTGATGGCAAAAGAAATTGAAAGGGAAATCTTAAAAGTGTGGCCTGCATCTCTTTTAATACCGTGTCATAAGTTCTAGCACAACTTCAGTTCTTGTGACATATTCTCAGTATAAAGTAAGGCAGTTTGGTGCAAACCTTGTCTGTGTTATTTGACAACTTTTAGTAAATGAGCATCAAGACAAAGGATTTTAGCAGCTAGGTCAGAGGCATCCAACATCCAAATCTTTAGTACATCTTCCAGAACACTTTTAAGTTTTTGGGTTTAACATATAATATAAAAAGTTATTTTGCAAGGTGGTTTTTTGTTGTTGTTGTTTTTTGATCAGCTATTATAAGAAGTGTGAGGACTTAAAAGGTTTGGGCTGTATGTAATTAGCAGCCTTTCCCCCCCCTTCCTCTTTAAATGGCGCTTCTCTCAATTAGTGTCAGGAAGAGAAATGGTGTGGAAGCTCCTTCTTCCTTCGCTTCCCTCAAGTTCTAGCCCCACAGTTGTGAGATGCCGTGCAATGTCCTTCTCTTCTTCTTCCCCCTCCGTCAGTCGCCACGGTACCTCTTGGCCACCCTTTGCTTTCCCGGTCGGCTAAAAATTAATGTCCCTGTGCGCCATTTGCAGTTAAGAAAAAACGACAGGGACTCAGGGTTCAATGACGGCTGTTCGGCCTTGTTAAATTTCTAATTAAATGTGTGGGAGGATGGGGGGGTGCTGCCTTGACGGGATTGAGGGAGAAACAAAAGGAATGGAGCAAAAGCACTGTTGTGGAGGAGAGTGAACGGGATTGAGGGTGTCACGTCCAGCTGTTTTTCTTTAAAGATGGTCCAGAAGGCGGCGGGTTTAGTCGAATCGGCCATCTTTAATTAACAGTAAAGCCTGTAATGCACTCAGAACAGACTTCTCATAATGAATCTATTGATTTATGGTTTTTTGTTTTTCCATTTTTTTTCTTTTCTGCTCCAGCTCGTATAGGCAAGATGAAGAGGAGGAAGCCAGAGGATGGGGGGCAGGTATGTCCGCTGTGCAGCGCCCCATTGGCTGGGAGCGAGGAGGAGATGAGTAGACATGTGGAACAATGCCTGATCCAGGTAGTACAATCCCGGCCCGTAGAACCCTGACTAGCTACCGTCACCTGGACAACCTATTCCTTCCCTCCTTCTCCCCCACTCACCTCTCTGCTTCCTGTAGATTCTGAGCAGTCCCACCCATGCTGTGCTGTAGAAAACAAAAGAGATGTTGCGGTCACATCATGTCGGATCAGCTGCGAATGACTAGAGCATAAAGGGGAAACATTACCAATGGTAAACCCATGCAGTCTGTTTCTGCTGACTGGGGTTGTTTTAAATCGTCCAGCTCTCATCTGCAGGTTATCCCACGTGACACGGTTGCATCTTAAGTCTGACCAAAACCCACATGTAGTCCAAACTACTAGCTACTCCTCACCTGTCCCAGCTAAACATCACCCTTCCTCTTTTGTCCATACTTAACAGCTATCATCTCTCCTAGAGTAGATCTGAGATAAATCATTCTTCTCTATTCCATTATACTGATAGCTAGCTATCAAACTAAGAGATACTAATATCTCCTCTTCTTCTTCTTCTCTGGCATGATTTAGATTTGTTAGTGTCTTTGGTTAAGCTGTAGAAGTGTTTTTCATGTGTTGTAACAGTATGCGTTATTCCTGTTAAAGCCCTTTAAGAGAGTGACATTTTTGCCCATCCAAGTGTTTTGTTGTTGTTTTTCTGAGCAGCTGTTCAGGTTTGCCATAGATTTTTCCTTAGATTAAAACTTTGCTCTGTGTGAGCCAATCTAATACATGGAGTGGAGTGTACGTGACAACAGAGTGGCCATCCTAAGCTATGTAATGTCAACAACAACAATTGAAGCCCCTTCTCTGCATCCCTCAATTCTGGTGTCTTGTGGGAGCTATAAAGATGTTTGATTAACAAACATGTTCATAAAATAGATGTTACAGAAAACAAAGAAAATATATATGTATTTGTGAAAGGGCGTGGGAGACTTTTCAGCTCAAGATTGTCGTCAGCTGCCCTTTAGAGTTCTTCACAACGTTCTCGCTGACCGTCGCTTCGTCCTCTGAGATAACATTACACATGGGTCTAATCTTGGTTTTGTTTTGGGGATAAAAATGAGCTAAATCCTTATATCAATGCTCTTACACTTCAGAGTTACAGTATTTATTTGTGGTTTTCCGTCAGGCAGTACGGTGCAGCTTTTGTGGGAATGTGTCTCGTGAAGACATTAAAGGAGAATGGATACTTTGGCAAAACATCTTATATTGAATCCCAGTAAAGTATGACGGTTTAGTATTTGAGTTTGGGCTCAAAAAAGCAACGAACATAAATAAGGCAGCAGGAAGTCTTGGTCTTCTGTGCAGTCGGGAGCGTAGCACCCTCTCATTAAGCTGAGTTGTAAGGGTAAAGCTTGTGTGGATGTCAGGCCGGTCATAAAATCCAATCCTTAAAACTTACACGGTCGAGGAAAAAAGCTTAATAAAAAAAAAAAAAAAACTGGTTTCAAATATTTCTTTGTGTTTTTGTTAATCCTGCCTCGTTTCTATGTGTTTGCATTCCAGCGCGAGGGCGCTCTGGCTGACGAAGACTCCGTGGACATGGACGGAGAGAACGGCCGCGGCTTTGACGAGTACGAATGGGCGGGACAGAAAAGGATCAGAGCTACGGCCTTACTGGAGGGAGGCTTCAGAGGTACAAACTCGCTTCACGTGATTCTTTGTTGCTGTTGCTCCTAATAATCCGAGACAAGCCGTCGGGGCAGTGAAGAAGTGGGTCGGAGGGGCATCTGATGGTTTAGGTGTCTGGTCTCGTGCTCTCAGGATGACTAACTGACCTCTCTAAGCTCGGGAGACACTTTCCTCCTCTCTCCTCTGTCTGTTCTCTCTGTTCAACTCCCTGCTCATCCATCATTCACTGCGCTGTTGTCCGATGCGAGCAGCGTTTGCTGTCTGAGACCGCTGTCCAATGTCACCAGCAAGCGGTAATGGTACCTGTGGTCTAGCGGCGGCGCAGGCCGGCCCGGGGTCAGCCCGACTCGGCTCGACTGAACCCCACACAACTCTCGGTACGATGGGAAGGAAAACACATTTAGCTGGGCAATTGACCCGCTGGTCACGGCTTCGTGTGTGTGCCCAGAAATGCAATTATAGAGGCGGATAGGGGAGCTGGTCGTTGGGGAGTGCAGAAGCAGCAGCTCAGGGGACACAATGCGCCATTTGTGCAAGCACTTAGCTCGCTATGATCCTCTATTTTTGTTAGTTTCTGGAAATGTCATAAATAATTTACCCTCTTTAGATTAGCTTTGTTTAATCCCAGAAAGCCTTGTTTTATAGAACAAATGTCAATAGCTTCTTTTTTCGGATTGGCTAAAACACAACATTCATCCAAATGTTTGTCGTGTTCCCACATCAATCTCATAGAATAAATAGGAAAATATGTAAGAAACTCTGAGGACCTAAACAGGCGATCTAGATCAGGATGCTGTGGTAAGCTTTTCAAATATAAAACCGTATTCTAGTACTAATTCAAACCATCTCTATGATTTAGTGCATTCATGTAAAAGTTCAGAAAAGTAAGAATAATTCTTAATGCTTAAAATACAGACTATTATCTACATTTTCTGTGGTTTATAAACTAACATCAGTATAACTAGTCAGTTCAGTGTTCTTCTACGGTCCAAATCAATTGTGTTCAACTTTAACGTAACACCGTGGTCCGGCTATTTTCCAGGTTTAGAAATATCTTCAGTCAAACCTGTTAAACGGATTTGATGAGTCCCTTTTCAGCTCGATACAAGCTGAATGATCCACATTTGCACTTTATTGCCGCCGTTTAACTGAGGGATGGATAGTTGGAAGGCAACTATAAGCCCCTCATCTCTGCTTTCATGTTTCCCTCTCCATGTTCGATCTGTTGTTGAACACACATGCCGAGTCTCACCTGCCTCCCTTTCTCCCCAGCTCGCCGAGTGGAGACGAGACAGATCAATGCAAAAGTCTCGACTAAAACACCACAAAGTGAGGCACTTGGGGCAGGTGGTGGATTTAGTCCCTCTTCATCAATCTCGTCCATCCGTCCGTCTACCTTTCACATTGTTAAAACGAGCAGCCACAGCCTGGACCCTTCTGTCATGCTCTAATAGGGAGGCTTGTGATGTGACGCAGATAACCAAGGTGGCCCGGTGAGAGCAACTTGAAACGCCCTCACGCAAACCCGCACACGCTCACCCCTGCATCGCGGCAGAAGGCTCAGAAGGTGGATTTTGTCTTGAAAGCCGCTCAGTGGTTCTAACACACAGCTGCATCCAGCAGGCTTTCTGCGGCTTGTGACCGACTAAACGGATATAGAGACTTTCCTGGGGGTGGGGGTGGGGGGGGTTCTCCTCAGCTGGCAAGATGAAGGGAGAGACTATTCCTCTGTGAAGTGCCACCATCCTTCTCCCCCTTTGAGAGCGCGAGGAAGAAAGACGAGAGAGGGGGGGGAAATCGAACAAGATCAGTTTATGATTCAAGTGTATGTGAGCGAAGACTTCCCTGTGTCTCACACCGGCTTAGGCAGCTTGAAAGCAGCCATATAGCTCAGATGGAGAGCTTTCTTTATCTGTCTGGTGGTCTGTCTGTGTAAGCTGCAAAAGGGCCTGATTTTATTCTATAACTTTCCTTATTATTACTGATCCCTGAAAAAGTTTCTATGAAGGATTTAAATAAAGTTACGAAAGATATGATGGAGTTGGGTGTTAGCAATCAATATAGGATCTCACTTATTACCAGTCAAAGTGATTTAGTTAATATTCAGTTGAGTTGTTTTTATTTACTTATTTACTGTTCAATGAAGCACCACTGTAAATTTCCATTTTTTGTTCATATATATGTATATATCTATATATATATCGTAAGTGTTTGTAAAGTAATATTTTTTGGCTTTCATCAATGTTGCCTTGACACAAACTATGGCGATTGGACCCCAATATCCTTGATTGGGCAAACCGAACAGACGTTCACCGTTACACATGGCTTTGCACCTCTAGCTTTTAGAAACACAATCTGTTTTATTCTGTAGGATTGTGCGCACAAATGAGGAATGTGACACCGTTTACGTCCAGGACCTCCGCGGTCTGCGGAGAGGATCGCTGGTCTTTTCCTGACCAACGAAATGTAAATGTTCTTAAAGGAGCCTAAGTCATCACTGATGATTTTCTCCTCCGACTTGTTATTTCTACCTTAGGCCTTTCCTTTTCGGTTCTGTGCATGAGCCAAACCACACACTAATAGATGGGGTGGACCGGGTCATGGCCGTGTGTAAGGTGACTAGCAGCTCCTGTGTAACGTAGTTCTTGAGCGGTCACAAGAATTTCAACCAGGACCCGACATCTGAACGTATGGAATGGATCTGGCTGCTGACATTATATCTAGAGGACGTTTATGCATAACTTGATGCATACACGAAAGCACGATTAGAGTTAGAAAAAGTAGCACAGCAGCTCTTCGGGGAAAATAACAGGAATTGTATCATTTATGGACTTACTATCAGCATTCAATTAATAATGTTTAAGGCTTGTTGCTTTGTTCTACTAGATCAAATCCATACTAATATACTTGTGTTTTTTTCCCTTTGTAAAAATACATTAGCCGTTAAAACATTCATTTATTTGGGAAATTATTTGTCTTGGTTGGCCTTTGTTTTGAAAATGAGCTGCCAACACACGGGACACAACCAATGACCTCTGGGTCAGTGAGTATACCCCCTCCACTAAGGCATTCGTTGTCAAACTGGGTTGGAAATGCTACATAAAAGTTTAGGAATAAGATTATTTTTTCTGTAGTGAAATATAAATATTCTGTCTTTCTAATTTTGCTATAGACAAGACTTAATTTCCATGTTTAATCTTTAACTACTTTGACAGTGGTTGATGGAAAAGCCTCCATTTGTCTTTAAACCCGTGTGATATTTTGTACATGTCAGCAAAAAATAATCCAGGAACTGCTTGGAAACATAAAGAACGTATGACCAAAGAGGAAATAAGAGGTATGAGAGTTTTGGGTACCACCTCAACTACATGGACAAGTTCTAATAGGGTTTCAAAAATAATTTCTAAAGTATGACAAATAAACCATAAAGGAAATATTTTATTTCTTCACATTTTAAACTAATATTTCTTAGATTAACAATAGCCAAATTCTAAACCCAAAATTACTTGAAGACATTCTGAAAGGGAACAAGCGCAGCAGCGGACGGATACTGCGGTGTGATTCCAGGCCGTCCTGAGATACCAAGGAGGGGAGGAGAGGGATTATTGCAGGTAGAGACGGCCCAGAAGGATTGAGGAGAGCAGAAATCTCTGCTTTGTACATGAACTTCAAAGTTGACCGTCTCATGTCTTTGTGTCTGGCTCCATCTCCCCTCCCCTCTCTCTCTGTGTGACCTGTAAATGGCAGAAAGATAGTGCGTTCACCTTTGACATGCCT
>JAVLVB010001217.1:1378631-1428094 GCA_032876305.1 Orestias chungarensis | reverse complement strand
GTGTGTGTGTGTGTGTGTGTGTGTGTGTGTGTGTGTGTGTGTGTGTGTGTGTGTGTGTGTGTGTGTGTGTGTGTGTGTGTGTGTGTGTGTGTGTGTGTGTGTGTAAGACGGTAATTACCAACGCCTGCGATACCTAAAGGTCGCTCAGTGCCCGAGGTGACACGTAGGGCAAGGCATAGCGATCGATCACTTACTGCCCTATGGACACTCAGTTCTTCGCCACTCATCTGTCACTGTCCCTTATCTCTCTTACACTCCGGGGCCCACAAAGAAACGCAAATATGTGTCCACACCCCCCCATCTAATCGGTCTACGTCTGTCTGTAGGTTGTCTCTGTCACTGTGCTGATCCAAAAGTCATCAGATTAGCCTCAGTTGTTGCCAGGGATGGGGTCGGCTTTGAAGGAGGCAGAGGTTGCGACTAAAAGCCACAAACCTGGTGCACGAAAAAAAAAAACTACAGAGTTGGCTCTGTGATTAGACCGGGTTAGGCAACAGCAAACGAAAAGACAGAATGTAATTGTAGTAATTTGCTTCATAAATTTAGATTTTTACTTTAATTTCTAACGATAATACTAAAAAACATATTTAGTTCTGCTGCCACCATGTTGCCCATTTCTTCTACCATCTTGGGGTTATTTAGCAGCTCAGGGCTTCAGTAGAGCATCTGCTGTGGATGTCTACCGCCATCTGCTGGTCATTTTAGAATTTAAACGCTTTGTGAGATTTCTTTTCCAAAATGTGTTGTTTAAGAAGAAGGCAATGCAAACAATTAAAGTTGCAGAATTATAGTGGAATAAATCCCTTAAACAACATTTATTTCTACACGGACGAGGTTAAAGGCTTTAAGAAGCTTCTACAAAGAGAGATTTCTAACTAAAGTCAACTGGTAATAACATAGTAAGTCTATGTTACCTAAAACCAGCTTTTTAGGCCTCGAAGGCTTGTCTTTGAATTTCAGGGATTAAGTTGTGGACAAGTGTAAATCAAGTTATAAAATCCAAACTAACCATACATGGCTGTTTACTTTAATCTTGTTAACAGGACAGCTATTATGTCGGGTGCATGATTACAGTTTTTTCGGCCCATCACTGCTCTATAAAAAGCTTGACCTGCTGATTTAGGTTTTGGCTGATGCCGATTTTTTTTTCTTCTTCTAACTGACACACAGTGGGGTGGATATTTTATTTAAACACAAGTGAACATGGAATGACTTGATTGGCACGTCTGTTAGTCAGCCCCCTCCACTGGCAAAGCAAAGGATCGGATTAGTTCAGGAAATCAGGGTCAATTGTGTTGTTAGTTTTTGTCCATCGCATAAAAGTTTGTTGTGGTAATGTAACATAATGTGAGATTGTGCAAGCAGTAGAAAATATTGGTTAAACTGAATTGCATATAGACTGTTTAATATGTACTTAAAGCCTGTCGTTCTACTTGCTTACTGGAATAGCTTTTTTTTAAATGTTGAAAAACACAATAGGGATTTAGCTTGTGTTCTTCTGCTAGCTAGGATTACCTGAACGTTACGCAAAGCATAATTTCTTCAGATGTTGACGTTGCGCATTAATAAACAGGTCATGGTAGAATAAGACCATAATCAGCAAATGTGTTGTCATCTCCGCCTTTACCTCGTTGAGGGGGTTTTTGGCTTCACTTAAGTGAACGTCAAAACGTTTTTGTGAAAGTGAGGGAGGTATTCTGGAAATGTCCAGCAACCTTTTCTAATGCGATAATTTAAAATGCGAACAAAAAACCTGGAGACATCGCCCATAAAAGCTTCCTCTGTAACTTGTTAAATGCTAAATTGGACAATCTTTACACCTCAGTATCTTAACCTTTGGGTGTCCAGCTCGTTTGTGTAGATACATCGTAACATTGGGCTTGGCTTTGTGTGTGTGTGTGTGTCTGTCCACGTGGCTGTCTGTTGCTCTTTGGTGTCAGTGAGCTCGATGCGTTCGGGGTCATGACTAGCTTCCACCTTTCGGCCCTCACTCTCCTCTCCCTGACCCCCCACCTCCCCTCCTTCCGCAGAGAAAGCTTGCTCTCAAGCCAGGCGCAGAGATCAAGAGCATAGGGGTGTGGTCGGGCGCCCGGCCACTGGCCAATAAGGTTGGAGAGAGGCAACCTAAGTCCCTCCCCCTCGGCCTGTACTGCCTGTACAGGGGCCTTGTGATTGGTGGCTACGGCAGCAGCATAAAGAGGCTCCTCCCACAGCCCCTACGGAGGGTAAGGCACTACCTCCCTCCTACCTACTGCACCTCTTCCGCTTCCTCCTCACCACCATCCTCAAATCATCTCTCCATCGTAGTTTTGAGATGAAAGGACAGCAGCGCTTCTCCACGGCTTTGCTCCGCATCCCCTCCCCGTGCCTGCCCTCTCCCCCATCTGTAGTTGTTGCCTGCACGATGTCGTGTCAGTGAGTGTGTTTCACCTGCAGGTTGCGGGTTCAGTGGTCCCCATTGTGCTGCCTTGCTCAGTGGTGTATTTTACCCTGCTGGCTGTGTTGTTCCATGGGTAGTGGTCCGATGTGGTGAACTGGTCAGGAGACATTCAGTTCTGGTTGTGTGTCGGTGACCTGAGTATGTGTTACCTATAAATCTGGTTACTAAAAATGATAATTTCCTCTCTTTTCTTTAGGACTCGTACACGATGCCTCTGACGTCCATCCAGTGCTGGCATGTCCATTGTGAAGAGTGCTGGCTCAGGACTCTGGTACGCCTAAGCACACACCCACACATTCTCGTGGAACGCTTTCCTGCAGCCCCTCATTTTATGCAATTATTGCAGCCTTATTTCACAATCGGTGACTTTCTCTCTGTTCTCGTGCCCAACAGGGAGAAACTAAAATGGAATATTCCCCAAATGACTTGTTCTAATATTGCACGCACAATCCAAGAAGCGCAAACACTTTTTAGCCTCAGGTGGGGAAGAGCTTAGATGGAATGGCCCCCAAAAGCCTTGTTACGATGTTGGAATAAAGTAGTGGACTCAGACCTCCAATATCTAATACACAGTGCCTAAGGACTGTGCGCACATACACACACACACTCGCGCGCCTCTGTGATTCTGTTGGTTATTAGTTAGCCTAATATATTCAGTTGCGTGTAATTAGCTGCTGCTAATGTGGAAACAAACAGTCGACAAAGACTCTGTTGCTTAAATCCGCAAAATGAACACTCTCTATTCTTTGGGCCTCTCTCAGATTACTCCCTCTTTTCATAAGCAGCTTCTTAATATGTTTTCTTCTTTTTTTTCTTCCCTGAGACTAAAGATTTGCCGTTTCTAGTCTTAGCGAAACAATAGCCATAGAATTGATGCACACTTGTGTATAATGTTCAGAAGACTACAAATTGTGTCTTATTTTCTAATTTTCCTTGTTGCTGATTAACTGTATCCCCAATAGTTGAGAAAGGAATGTTGGTAATGCCAATATGGTTTCCACCTTGCATATTAATGCATATTATGGTTTATTTGGTGCTTAAACTGATAAAATAGGCAGTTGTAAGTGTTTTTTTTTTAGTTTTCTTTTGTGGTGTGGGGTCTTAAGTGTTTACGGCTCTTACAGAGATATTTAACATTTCCATACTGTGGAAGGATAAAGTTCAAACACAAATGTACAGATGCTGTTATTGCAGAGTCATGGTTACTGGAAGTAAAAGAATACAAAAAAGGTACAAATGAAAAGCCGTCTGCACGACCACAGGTGTATAAAATCCCGCATCAAACATTCCTGCAGAATCATTTGCTCTCAGAAGATCAGTGAATTCCAGCATGATACCCTAACACAATTCACCCTGCTGTACGTCTAGTCCTGAAATTTTCTCACTGCTAATTTCCCCCCAGTTAAATGCTGGTGCTATCATCATCAGTTTAGACTTGTAAAATCAGTAAGCGTGGTTGGCTAGTAATACTTTAAAACCTACAAACTTCAAAAATCCTTCAGGTTGACTTAAACCCAGTGCATGAAGAGGTGTATCGAATGGGTTTCCATCTTGCCGTGTTGTAAAGCACCAAAAGACATTTGGATCTCTGTTAATTTTCATTTTGGCATTTGCAAATAAAGATAAACGACTTCCCTGACTAAAGTCTGTTGCCGACGGTAAACCGTAGCAACAGCGTTTAGTCGTACCCAATATCTATGACCCAAGACCCCATTGTAGAGTGAAAGCAGCTGCTCCTCTGGCTGAGAGGATCAAATCCAATCCCAGTTCAGTAGGAGCATCTCTGATTGAGCATTGTGGGATATTCTGGTCTGCCTTTAATAAGCCTTTATTTGGCGTTTATCCGTGTTAACGATCGTTTGGAACATGACTTTAATTAAAAAATCAATGCTGATTCATGGATAACTTCCTCCGAGTACAAGGAAGACACCCGCCTGTGCATGTTTTATTCATTACCTAAACTGTAATTTGGTTTTCAAGCAAAAAGCTCCCTGTGTACCTGCATTTGCAGCGTGCACTAATGTATGCTGCATTAAACTCCTAGCCTGGAGACAGCTGTAAAAAAACGGGAGGGCCGAGCTGATCAAAGTAAATGCCGAGGAATCTAGTTAGTGCCAACCTCCAGCTCCTTGTTGCTGCAATGAACAAGGCAGCCGGCGCACAGCATGACAGGAGCACACCCAAACGTGCGTACAGATCACACTCCACACAACTTGTAAATCTTACCAGGTGTGCAAACCAAAAAAAAACAAAAACGCTAGACTTATTTAAATAAGCTGTTTATCTATATTTTTGTTTTGGAAGCCAACTGATGCCGTTTTTGAGGTCAAATGTAAGAAGTTGTGGGGTTTAAACACGACACGGCTTCCCTGCTTCTCTTATAAGCATTTCATAGTGAAGCTAACCCAGAACTAAACAGGATGGGAGGAAAGCTGAAAAGACACACGGGAAGGAGGACATTGCTTGAGACCACCCACTCAGAATCAAAGCGTGCTCTCTGCCCTGCTTTGCTTATTATCACCTGCTGCTTTATTGAAGGTGGCACGTTATCAAAGCGGAGCAGGAAGAGGGGGGGGGAAGGTGAAGAGAGGAAACTGTTTACTGCTGTAGGCACGTCGAGTTAGACCCACATTATAGGAAGGAGGTAACGAGTTAGCATAAATGTTTGTACCTCTGACGCTTGACAAAATTATGAACTTGAAGCCTCTACGTTTGTTACTTATTTTACTAAGTGACATGTTCTGAGTTACCAAGTCTCATGAACGTTTTAATGAACTGGAATATTATTAAAAATTATAACTGTTTTGAGTAACACAGTTCAAATGTCTAAACTAAAAAATTGATTAATTTCAAAGATTTATTCGCTAACTTTTATGATCGATGGTCGCTAATAAGGTAAAACGTAAGTATTTATCAAAAACGGACGTCTCATTTAATGGAGGGGACTGTAGACCTGAAAGTTGTCCAGCAGTCGTTCCCCCACAAAAAAAGTTAAAATATCTTCACCTGCACAAAATCTTCAGTTTATGAAGAGTTTATGATGATGTATCATTTTATGATCTATTTTTCTAAATTGCAAGCGTATTGTCTTAGCTGACATGCTTATTAGTCTCTGTTCATTCACCACAGGGGAACAAGAAGCTATGCCCGCAGTGTAACACCATCACCTCACCCGGAGACCTGAGGCGTGTCTACTTGTAAAGAGCACATCGGCCGCCTCTAAATCCTTTCAGTTTCTTCATCTTGGATACCACCTTTCCTCTGTCATCATTAGTTTTCTCCTGTGGACTGTACCACCTAAGCCTCTGAGAGCATTTAGAGACAAGACAGCGGTCTTTGAGACTGCACCGGCTCTTTTAAGAGGTTGACACTCTCACTCTGAAGAAGTGACTTTACAGACACTGATGTGTGGACTGCTGGTTTATTTGCAGAAGGAAAACAAAATGCAGGGATCTGAAGTCCCAGATGTGTGACAGATCTGTTCCACTGAAGGACTTTGTCAGTGGAGATCCCCCAACCCACCAAAAGTCCTAATGACTCCTGGTAGCTTCATGCTGCTTGGGGATGAACTCCTTTTTTCCAGGATTCTTCAAAATTGGACTCTACTTGGAGAGCAGCAGCAACATTGATGACTTGGAAGCTTCTTTGTTTAATTCTTTTTTTTTTTGCAGTTGTAAACCTGCAAACTCTTTCCCCAGAATGTTTGCTAGAATAAAAAAAAAACATGAACCACCCACCCAGGTTGAGCTTTTAACCAAACTGAGAATACCCTCCAAACTTTGAATGCTCGCTGTCCTCCACTTTTTCTTAACCCACACCTCTTTACTTTTTTATTTTCGTGGTGTTCTAGTGAAGTAAACCAAATTCGCTCTCCTCAAAAATGCAGTGCAAGCACATGTAATATAGTTCTATGTAAGTTTACAATGTTGGGTGTAAATTACACAGAGTTCACACATACTTGTGCACTCAAACACATGTTACCATCTGATGACAAACACATTTAAATCCCTTTTTCTGGGTCAAAAGCTGGTTTGGGAATAATGTATGTGTGGGGAAAAAATGGCTGTGATGAAAAGCCTTCTGTATTTTTGAAGAAGAAAAAAAAAGAAATCTTTTGAAGTTTTATTTGAATGTACAGGAATAAAAAGAAGATAGTAAATAAATAAAAAAAGAATAAACTTCTGAAGACTAGATTAAGATTTAGGTGGTGTAGTTTTTCCTGCAGGTTACCCTGGAAAACTAGATCAGAACATAAAGCGAGGACAAATATTATGCTGTTGAGTGGGAAGAGTCCTAATGTCAAATACCTGAAACCATGCAGAGCAGTTTATATGTCCTTTGAAACACTTTTCAACCTGGCTTCTTTTGTTAACCACCATTTCTTCTTCGTCACTATTGAGGTAACATCATGATCAGATCATAGTCTACAGGCACATTTTTTTTTTCTACCCCTACATGTTTTCTTTCCTAAGCTGCACTGCATAAAAGGGACCCAAGAAGCAAGTCCAATAAGGGAAGTTGTCTTTTTTTCTAACCTGTAACAAATGAGTATAGGCTCTTTAAAAGAAAGATGCCCAAGGCTACACCGGCAGTCTCAACCAACCAAGAGCATTTTCCCCCTTTTCCCCTTTACCACAGCAGCATCAGCAGCCAAGATGGTGGTGTGCTTTGTGTTTGTAAAACTATGTAATCTGTGATGTCTGTATTGTTGTAAGAAATATTGGGGAAAAAAGAAAAATAAAAGTTCTGAAATATCATGAGTGGTTTTCTTCTCACAGCCTAGATAGTAAAAAAAAAAAAAAGTGTGCACGTATGGCTTTAATGCAAAGACGCCCACAATTTCTATCATTTTAAACCAACTCTAGGTTTTTTGAATGTGCATAAGACTCTGTCTTACAAAGCTTGATTGGAAGCTGGATGTTGTGCCAATGAGTCCTACAGCTTAAAAGCTCTCCTGTTTACTTTATTTATCTAACAAATTCATGTTTGGAATCCTCATGTAGGTGGCCTGATAGAACAAGAAAATTTGGTCTGGGTCACTCAATGTAGGTTGCTCTTTAGACATCACAAATTCTAGAGTTAACTTGACACGGGAAATTCAGATACTTTACCAATCACCTGTTTACTTTAATGCAAGGTCATTTGTCAAAGGAGAGTTGTGTCCCTTTTTTCTGGCTTGTATGTTTCTGAAAATTGTACCTGTCTTTACTATTTGTAAGAAACTCACATGGATTAAATACCTAAATATCAAATGGCCCCCAGTGCATTTATTGCATTTTCCTTTAGTGTGTTGAAGTTAGGAGGAATTTTAGATGTTGGCTCTTTTAAAGAAAGAAGTGACCCACATTATTTGGAAGACATTCATGAACTTTAGCAAAGTTTGGATGGATGTAAAAGTATAAAACCAGATGGAAAGCACTATATGAGAAGGTATAAGGTCTTGCCCTTGCAAATTACATTTTCACTCTTATGTCTGCAAGAACAACCGCTAATCACAGCTTGAAGTTGAAGGTGTACATAGAGAGAAGTTAGCTGGTTTAGGTATTTGGATTAGCTGTGCATCTGTCTTTACTATTGATAAGATGGATACAAAGCGCCTACACCTTTTGCTAAATCTGTGCAAAATACTAATCTGTAAGATCCCAATACACTAGTACCACTACAAGTGAACATTTAGATACATTCTTTTATGAAGAAAGATGATTTAGTTTAAAATCAATCGGAGGATTAAGCTATGCACCTGAATTAAAGTGTGGAGAAATAGCAGAAGCTACAAATAATGATTCAGTCTACGGCTACTTACCTAAATTACTCTTAATTTCTCCAAGAACCACGTTCCGTATTCAACTGTAGCTGAATTATAGAAGTTTTAGAGACTGTTTTTGTGATGAAGGCAATCATGATTCTGTTGTGCTCTTTGTATCCAGTAAAGTGTTTTTTTAATTCCTACTTTCTAAATCCCTAAGGCTATTTTTTGTACCTTCCTTTAATATGCCAGGTGCCTGTTACCATAGTGACTATGTAAAATAATGGTTACATTGCCTTGCAGGCCTGGTGCACCAAACATTGACCTTGGAGGATCATATCTTGCAATGACAATGTCAAAGACACTGACATCGTGACCATCTCTAGAATTTACCTTTATGTACGATTTCACTGTCACAATCATAAATGTCAACCTTCCTGTTGCGGAGACATCAGCTTTTTACCATGTGGGAGGTGAATTGATTTTCCCTAACGTTGTGCAATGTCAGTTTCTGTTTTCTTGTATACTGTCAAAATGTCTCAATAGGTGCTCTATAGGGAAGCCAAAGGAGTTCAGTGAAAAGGGTGTGACATTCGATCGCTTTGGCAGATTGAAAACCAGGCGAGCTGCAGCATTCTGGATCATCTGTAGGGGCCTCACAGCAAAGCCTGGAAGACCTGTTAGGACGGCGTTGCAGTAGTCAAGGCGGGAAATTACCATGGTCTGAACTAGAAACTTTGTCGCCTGTTGGGTTAAATATGGCCTAATCTTCCTGATGTTGAATAGAGAGAAGTGACACGATCGAGCGACAGGCAACCTTACCCGCAAAGGTCAGCTGATCATTGATCATGACGCCTAGGTTTCTTACAACCTTAGTGGGTGCCACAGATGGGGAGTCTAACCTGATGCTGATGTTGTGGTGAATACTTTCCTTGGCTGGGATAACAACCAGTTCGATTTTGGAGAGGTTCAGTTGGAGGTGGTGATCTTTTATCCATGCAGAGATGTCAGAAAGACAGGCTGAGATTCGCGTCTGTACCGAGAGGTCGTCTGGAGGAAAGGACAGATAAAGCTGGGTATCATCTGCATAGCAGCGATAGGAGAAGCCATGCGAATGGATGATTGGGCCCAGCGAGGTAGTGTACATGGCAAAGAGGAGGGGGCCCAACACTGAGCCTTGGGGCACCCCTGTGGTGGGGTGGTGTCGCGTCAATGTTTGGCCTTGCCATGCCACCTTGAAGGATCGTCCGGTGAGGTAGGATTCAAACCAGGAGTGTGCACTACCCTCAATGCCCATGTCTGCCAGCTTGGTAAGTAGGATGCTGTGTATCAAATGCAGCTGAGAGGTCCATTAGGATGAGAACTGATGATTGGCCTGTCACTTTGGCTTCTTTTGAGGATTCCGTTACTGACAGGAGTGCAGTTTCCGTGGAGTGACTGCTCTTAAAGCCTGATTGGTTAGAATCAAGGAGTACATGTTGGGAGAGAAATTTCGTCACCTGCTTTGAGACAGCTCTTTCGATGATTTTAGATAGGAAGGGAGGAGGGAGACCAATCAGTAGTTCTCCACTTGTTTTGGGGCTAAGGAGGGTTTTTTAAATAAGTGACTTACCTGGGCTTGTTTGAGGGCGGTGGGGAATGATCCGATAGATAGTGAAGCATTTATCACGTAAGTGGCTGCTGTCACAACGGTTGGAGCTATGGCTTGCAGGAGTGTGGTGGGATTTGGATCCAGTTGGCAAGATGTAGGGCAGCTGCTTGTGAGAAGCTTTGATACCTCATCCTCGGTGAGAGGGGTAAATGAAGGAAAGGAAGCAGTGGATTCAGCGGCGCTCAGAGGAAGGACCAGTGAGGAAGGGTGAGCTGTGGTCAGTGTAGATGGGTCTGAGAACTGACTGATGATCGCTGCCACTTTGTCGGTTAACGTTGGCAAAGGAGTCTGCCGTGAGGTTGGTTGCAGGAGGAGGGGGTGGTGGGTTCAACAGTGACTTGAAGGTAGAAAATAGCTTCCGGGTGTCGGTAGCGCTGTGGATCTTGTCCTGATAGAACTCCTTCTTTGCAGTGGTGACACTTGAGGAGAAGGATGAGAGCAGCATTTGGAAGTGTGACAGATCAGATGGGTCCTTTGATTTGTGCCATCTTCTCTCCGCACCTCAGCTTTGTGCGCATCGATCTAAGGGAGTCAGTCAGCCATGAGTGTGACTGCATGGGTCTTGCAGGTTTGGTGATCAGTGGGCATAAGCGGTCTAAGCAGGAATTCAGTGTTGAGCAGAGGGACTCTGTGGCATCTAAGCAGGAATTCAGTGTTGAGCAGAGGGACTCTGTGGCACCATTTACCTCCAGAGATGAGAAAGTGCTACAGGGTGGAAGAGCAGTGGTTAAAACTGCAGAGAAGTGGGCAGGAGACAAGTTGCAAAGATTGTGTCAAAAGGAGACAGTGGGTGGGTGTGCAGTGGGTAGTTGATGGAGACAAGCATCAAGCTGAATAAAGTAGTGGTCTGAGAGGTGTAGAGGAGTAACTTTAAGTGAGTTTGTCATGCAGTGTCTGCTTAAAACAAGATCAATTACTTTACCGGCCCTGTGAGTTGGGGGGCTGCTTACCCACTGGAGATCAAACGAGTGAGTTAGCGAGAAGAAAACTGCAGTGTCATCTTCAGTGTCAAACTGAATGTTCATATCACCAAGGACAAGCAGAGGACAGTCATACTCAGGGAGTCTAGATCTTCTAGGAATCACCCAATTGACCTGGAGGACGATATACAACAACCACATACATTTTAACAGGTGCTGTTGTCAGGGCGGCATGGTATTCAAAGGAGTTGTACGGGGCTTCTGATCTGAAATGGGTGTATTATCATTTTTTGGATATTAGTAGCCCCGTACCACCACCTCTTTTACCAGGCCGTGGTGTGTGAGAGAATGTTTAGTTGGTGGAGAGTGCAGTCGGTGTGGCGCTGTTTTCTGGTTTGATCCAAGTTTCTGTGAGGGCAAGGATGTCCAGTGAGAGATGGTTTACATAGGCAGAAATGAAGTATGCCTTGTTCACCGCTGACTGACAGTTCCATAGACCTACAGAGAATTTATTGGTTTTGGATGTCGATGTGTGGTTTGGTGAGCTGAGATTTCTGAGGTTACGTTTCCGTTTTGTGAACATTGTCTTCAATGTTTTTTTTTTGTTTTGTTTTTTCCAACCACTGACGGTTTGCAGTAACTCTTGCTCTGAGAGACTCTGCCAAAAAACAAAATCTGGTTTTTATAATTAGATCGAAGTTTACACAAAAATAGTGAAGAAGAAATTGAGATTTTGCATCTGAGAATAGTGTCAAACTAGGTGTAATTCTGCCTAAGTGTTTAAGGTTAACTGATCATGTAGAGAGAATAACTGCATTAATAGGTAACAGTTACAGTACCAAGCACCAATACCCACAAAAGGAATCCTTGAACATATGTTTATTAGTGGTGAAAAATTGAGTTGCTTTTGAATGGGAAAAAAAGCTGCAGCACACTATTGCCATCTAGAGGTTTTTACCAGACATGGATCATGTATTCCTTAAATAATCTTAAACCTAATGTGTGCATCTGAAATCAATCCTTACATGATATTTCAGCCCAGAAAAACTCTGTTAATGTGAGTTTACTTGCATACTTTAGGTAAAGTGTTTTACAGAAACCTGCAGTGCCAAACAGCAGGGTTCATTGAGGAGCTGCTTGTGAGTGTAATTAGAGAGAATTACTGCAGTATATCCTCCCTCGTACAACTAATTGCTGCTCAGATCCGCATCCAAGTTTCAAATAAAAACTGCCCAAAGTAAGGCTTTATTAGACACAGTTAAGTCTCTTGTAAGTGCTGCCAGATGTTAATAAAGTCTTGGAATTGAGGTACTCAAACAAGGTATATTGTCTTGCAGAACATTTTGGATTTAGTCAGTTGTGTAACCAAGTAAAAGTTTTGGCTTTTAATACTTTGGATTGTGTGATATTTATTATTGCATGGTATTTTTTTAATGGAGAAGGATCATGCAAATTTCAGTCTATGATCTTTGTGTAGTTCAAGATAGTAAAGATTTTACCATGGACATACAATATTATGACTTACAAAACTGTTTCCACCAGTTGCATTTTGTTTTTATGTGAAAAAAGCTAACATTACCCTCACTGACCAGCACAAAGTTGTGCATAATTGTCAAGTGATCGGAAAAGACACTTTCCAATTGCTAAAAATGTAATTCATCACCTTTCTTTTCCGCATCACATTTGACCAACCTCCCAGCATGATGCTGTAAACAAAATTCTATACCATGTCAGTAGTGGTGTTGGCGGTGATGCTCAGTTTTAATATGATTAACAAGCTCTAACTACTCTACAGTTATCACGGGTCTCTTAGCTGCTTCTCTGATTATGCTCTAATGGCAGGGGTTTCACTTCAAATGGATGGCAATGCTATAGTAGGTTGTGTGTGATAGACTGAATGGTGTGTGTTAAGATGTTGAAAGCTGTGGGAATTTGTTTATACCCTAACTGCTTAAAATATCTTTAAATTTACACCCTGAGCGGTCTGCTGTGTTCTGCGATCTTCATCATGCTGTTTGTTCACTAATGTTCTCTTACAAACCTCTGAGGTCATCACAGAGCAGCTGAAACTACACTTGTTTATATTAACCACAAATGGACCCTACTGTATTTTTGAGTCGATTTTTTTTAAGGATACCAGAACAAAGGGTTTTGAATACAAATGTATGTCTTGGTCTGAATAATGTTCTTGTTTCTGGTTGCACAGTTGCAGGTAAAAAACAAAACAAAAACTTGAGTTATTTAGTATTGGTGCCTCATATTAACTAGAGTTGGATGGTATTTTTAGTCATAAACATCCTAACAAATTTAAACGATTAGATATTTTTCATAATGGATTCCTAAACCTGCTGCTGTTCTTCATTGAATTAAGTTATTGTGTACAGTTATTGACATCAGGGGAGTTTGTGACAAGATTTTCTTGATTTAGGCAAAATCTTTATACCTATGTTTATTAAATTGGGTAGAAAAAGTCACAGTGGTAAAGTCAGAAAAGAACACACAAATTGGACAACGGGGCATTTAGAATTGTTTTTAGCCTGGTTGGTATCATCCAATGCATGAAAGTAACATATTTTTGACTAGTGCAGCTGCGACTCGTGGTAATGTCAAAGCTATTTCTTTTGGAGGTCACACAGTGTGAGTTCTAATAGGGATGTACACAGAGTGATGTGGTCATTATTGGCATTTTATAAACACCAGCTCACACAGAGGAATCAATATGACACTTAATAGTACATTCCTTGTCCCCTCTTCCACTCAGCACCTCCTGAAGGCTCACACAACATATATACAAGTATGCACACAGCACACGTGAACAGACCCTTAAATACACACTTGCGCACACATTTTGAAACAAAGTACATATGGATTTAATGACTAACACACATACCATTGGCCAGTTCTATGGGAATATTTAGGTACAGGCTGGGTGCCAGAGGTACCAGGCAATCCATCCTGGAGGCGCCTGAAGAAAGAGGCGGAAATTGAACCAGATTACAGAGAAACCCCCTGAAGGCTAGTTAACAGCAATTATAATAAGTAGCTCTACTCTGACTTTTTTTTTTGCTTATTAAATAAAATCACAAATTTTGAAAGATCAGTTGCTAAATTTCAAGAATCCATATAAATGAAGTGAACTGCAATTTGCATTAACAGATTTATCAAATGTTTGATACATAGTGTTTTTGTGAAAGCGCAACATCATCACAACTACAAACTAGAATACATATTTTTTTAGGGGTTAATTGGAAAAGCTTGAGGTTCATAATTGTGAAGAGTAAAAGAAGGATGAACTGTTTGCACAGTGTTTCACAAATTAAACTCTGAAAACTAATGTTTGTATTTTATTATTTTACCTGTGAAATAAGTCCATTGCAGCCAATTACTTCATATTACAACAAAGGTGGAAAACTCACTCCGCATGTAACCTCAGCCCACCATGAATAGCAGCATGATTGGAGATATATATTCTTTTTTTCTTTTTCTTTTTTTGGATTACATGGAAGCCGATTACAGTAAATTCATACAGACTGAGCTATATACCTATGAAAACCTGAAATAAGACCTGTTGGATGCTAATTCAATGATTTAAATTTAAAGGCTTTACATAAAACATAAAACAACATTCATGTGTGAAAGTCCAAACCAAAATCCAGTTGAAAAGTCAGCATCCATATATCTTTAGAAAGAGCTTGAGCTATTTTTCAAATAGGAACAGGCAAAAAGATTTGTATTTGTTTGCAAAACTGCTAGACATTATCTAAAATGTTTGAAGCTGAAATACAAAGGTACCCCACATATTTCAGATTTTAGTTGTGAAAAAACATTGTTTCTCTTCCAGTTTTTCACAAGTATAACTACTGTTCACAATGTCCTGCGTTAAGCTTTTTTCTCCCTCGTTTTTTTTGTATAAATTGTTTTTGATATTTCTTTAGAAGCATTGCAGAATATTGATCACTGAAAATAGTTCAGACACGTTTCCATTGTTCTCTCCTGGTGTCTCCTAGGTCAGTTGTTAGGGCTTATCTATCTTTGCTTGTTTGCTGCTGTTGTTGTTGCAAGCCTACTTATTGTCCGAAAATAGTTGTCTCCCTATCTCTGCATATCCAACTGCTGCCGATATTTGGTAATATAATATAATATAATATAATCAGAATAAAAATCAGGCTTTATTGGCCAAGTATGCTCACACATACAAGGAATTTAGATGCTTGCAGTGCACGAAAAATACAGTAAAGAAACATTGTAACATTTAGCATGTGTAATTTATATTGTAATTTTAAAAGATGTGCAGTTTTGTGCAGTATAAAAACTATAGAAGTTATAAAAATATATAAATAAATAAAAAAGAAAAACTAAACAAAAATGAAGTAAAGGTGAAGATCCTGTGTATGCCATTACATTAATTATATAGGTAGTTTTTGATGTGCAAGTGTGCCAAGTATTAAAAGTTCAGTAGTGTTCAATTGTTCATGAGAATAATGGAAGTTGGAAAAAAGTTTCTCTGTAGCCTGGTTGTACAGGTCTTCATGTGGCTGAAGCGTCGGCCTGATGGAAGGCACCAAAACAGGTGACGGCCAGGGTCAAACGGGTCGGTGATGATTTTCTCTGCACGCTTCCTGGTTCTGGAGGCATGCAGGTCCACCAGTGCGGGCAGCTTTACACCGATGGTCCTCTCTAATATAATATAACATAGTATAATATATTAAAAAGGAAAATTTCTTCAAACTTAATCGTTTCTTGTGGTTACAGCACTTGCAGTAACACTAGGGTTCCACAAGAGGGCGGTGTTTCATCATAAAAAAAATTTCACTTCAGCCAGACTGTTTAGATGCTTTCTAAAGTTTAAATGACCAATTCTGTTCTGTTTATTCCTTAAAGTACACGATGGAAAGACCCTTGGTCTTTATTATGCTTTTTGTTTAGTAAGGTTCTAATATTACATTTTTATACAGGTTGACCCAGTAGTACTTTATACGTGTCAGATTTTAGTGGGTTGACTACCATCCACCCTTAGATTTAATATTTTTAAAGATTTTTCTATACCAATTCATCGCTTTCCTTCCACATCCCAATTATGTGCTACATTCTATCAAATAGGGTGCTGATGAAACACATCGAAGTTTATGGAGTATGATTTATTTTACAAGGTGTTGTATAATGTGTTAAAGAAAAAATATTCTGTTTGATGGTGAAAGAAAGGGCAGAAGACAAGATGAGGAGTGAGGTCATGTCATCTTTTTCATCTCTTGCTTTACTAACCCTTCACCATACCGTCTTTCATCTTGGTCAACCCCCCGAGGGGAGAACACTGACCCACTGTTTGTGTTGGTGTGTATGTGTCAACGAAAGAGGTGGGGGTTCGGTGGTTTTGCCAGAGGATCCCCATATCTTGAAAGGGAGAGATGACAACATGAGATAATGGGCTAGCAGGGGTGGAACATGAGTGTGTGTCAGTTGGTAGACCTAATTTCCTCCCTAAATCAGTCCAGAAAACGTGTGATGTTTTAACCCTCTCACATACGATTAAAGAAACCATTTTCTGGTAATGTAAAAGTTCTTATAACTGTTGGATACGACACATCTAAACAACACTTAGCACTTTAAATTAATAGATTACATAAATGCAAAGTAGTGTAAAACTTGAGCTTAAATCCTCAATAAACAGTGCAATCCACATCCTACAGAAACAAACATGTTGACTGCTGCTGTGAAACTACTGGTGACATGCACTCATCACCTGCTGCACGGCTCAAAGCACACCCATGTCATCCCACCAGCGCAGAGCAACACTCATATCCTGCTCCTGCGTGAAAAGAAACAACCTTAGCAATACTCAACGCTCACACTTGATCCCAGGTTGCATCCAAGTTAATCCTACTTACTTGTGTGAAGAAAAGACAAACTGTTGACATATTAGGTGGGGCCATGGCAAAGAAACACATGTTGTCATGTTGGTCAAGATCTGTGAGACACAACAGTGGACAAATCTCCTATATACCATAATTGAATCTTAAAAAGACACACATATATATAGATATATTTGTCTTGTCTTACAGTTATAAATGTAAGTAAAGCACACTGGAGTATCTCTTACAGTTATTGCAGCAGCTGCTGTCGTCTGCTTTTGGGCCCAGCAAATATCAGCATAACATTAGGCAACAGGCGGCTTGTTCGAAGGCATGTTTAATCTTTCCGAAGCCAGACTGTAAGGTAATGATAGGTGTTGTTTGCATGGTGCTTTCTGTAATCAGCGAAGGGATAAAGTAAGGATCAGCAAAAGGTGATAGACATCACACATGCATCTAAGCGCACAGAAGGGAAGCTTGTTTTGAACAGAAATGTTTTGTCAGGCTAGGATAAATAAAAAAACACACTTCTAATTATTGTAAACTCTAGAAAATACAACCTCTACTGGACAGGGTTTATTAGAGTTTAAAAACAAAGCTCCTTTTTATCAATGTTTTAGAATTGTTGACTTGAAACAAGATCCTATAGCTTGCTAAAAAGTTACGCAGATATTCACTACAGAAAGTATTTGCTAAGAATTTGTATTTTTACAGTGTACTGGTACGGCAATAACCAGGCATGGATGTAGGTTGTGGAATTGAAACATGAGACTAGGTTAATTAATATTTTTTGAATTGATTTAATGAAACATTGCTGTGTTATGTCATAGATATATACATTTAAACAATCTACAGTTTGTCAAAAAATGTTTTCAGAAACATTTTGACAAACTGAACAATTCAAGTCACAAATAGTCAACAAAAAGACATCATATGTAATGACAGTTTAAGACTCTTTAATGTAATGTTAGCACTATTACATTTTGTCTTGAGATAGTATTTACAACCTCCTTGGGCATCCTGCTTGAAAATGTTAGTGTTTCCTTCAACAGTCAGGTGTGTAAAATGATATCCAGTACACTGAAAGAATATTAGGATGCTGTAAATTGTCTTTCAGGATGTCTTCCTGAGCTTAGTCGTAAAAGCAGCCTTATCCACTAGCACCTCAGCGCTCCATCGATGATCCCTCGATGATCCCTCGACAATCAGTCTGCAACACTTGTAACTGACAGAAGCCATGTCCTAATCCTGTATCTTAGATTTCAGTTTGTTAAAGGGGACGTGTCCAGTGTGGCTGTTATTGTTGTAAAGATTTTTACAAGCAAGTTGGTAAACGTAGCGCTCCTTCTCAGGCAAACAGTGAAACAATGCTTGGTTGGTTTGGGATTAATTCAGACATGGATTGATGTCCTGCTGTTTCTGGCTGATGTACACATTGTCTGTGCAAAAACCTCTATAAAAACAATATCCATTGATTTACCGAATATGAGACCCACATCCTGTGTTCTGAATAATCATGAAACCTTATTTGAAAGTTATATGACGATATTCAGTGTCTTGCTTTAGGCGTTCTCAAAGACACGAGCCCCTCTGTGTTCCTTGATGACTTTGGTAGAGATCAAAGAGGAACTGCAATTTGAGATTTTTCCTTTTTTGAGCACCAAACGTATGAAATTATACAACTCTGCGACACAATCTAGTTTGTCCACAGTTTCACAGGATAAAGGCGTTCTTAAACAGTGACAAGATCAAAACTCTTGAGCATTTGTTTTGTACTTTTAAATTGATCCATTGACTAAAGTCACCCAAACTTTAATGGTTCACCACCAACAGCTGTTTGAAAAGCTTGGCTTGGATGCCCCTGTTACTTTGATTCACCTCACTCAAACCCAGTTTCTTCAGAAGCTACCAAATATAGTGAACAGAGCACAACTATGTGATTTATGCTCTGTACAAACACAGTGAAGCCCTCAGAGGTCTATAAAAAAACCAGGAAATAATAAGCATCAAGATGACAAATGAAAACAGTGGAGTAAGATTAGATGCTGTGTTGCTATTAAAGTCTAAAATGGCCAGTGTCTTTAACTTAAACTAACTATACAGACTCAATTTTTCCTATTGACAACTCTTTCATTCAAAATGCCCTGACCTGTTATTGTAAGACAAACATTAAACCTTGGCATTTACCTTGATGGTTTCTTTAAACTGTGTGGGAGGATGAGAGCAGTAGTCAGCTACATAAAGTAAAGATCTGAAACGTAGTAACTGAAATGAGGAGTAAGCTCATACTGGGGAGTCTGATTATTGTCAAAACAAATATATAAGCAACATATCTGGTAGTGTACAAAACCAAGGCACTAAATAACACTGCTGAGTAAACCAGACAACAAAGAAGAACTGAACACTGGAATTAATATAAGCACTAGACTAATACTAAAAAACATACCCTGAATGGGGCAATATTACATGTGATAGATTTTCAGAACATTGTTCAGTCCATAATCTGAAAACAAGGGGTTTGAGACAACAAGCCTACCAAGCTATCAATCTAAAGTGACAGGTTGGCTAAAGACAGTAGTAATCATTAAAGTAGTTAAGTGTTTCATGGTTCTGTGACTCTAGAGGGACTGAAGAGATCCATTGCTCAGGCTGCAGGATCAACTGAAAGAAGGAACCCACTTAAGGTTTTCAGCAAGCCCTATAGAGGACACAGCAACCCTGTGACAATAGGTGTTGTGATCAGTAAGATGTAAGTACACTTTTTTGGTCTACATTCAAAATTCTGTCTGTCAGAAAACTAACACTGCATATCACCCTAATCATAAAATACCAAAACGTGGTGGTGGAAGCTTCAAACTGCGGGGATATTTTCCTTTACCAGGAACATTGACGTTAGTAAGAGGTACTCAAAATATGAATGAAGATGACCACTGTGCAATCCTGTAAGAAAAGCTTTAAAAGACTGCAAAAGGCCAAGGTGGAGGTTTCCCTACCTGCAGGACACTAATCCCTGAGACAGCCAGTGCTCCAATGAACTGGTTTCAATACGCATCCCTATGTTGAAAACCCAGTAAAGTCCAGAACAAAATTCAACTGAGAATCTGTTGCAAGATGTAAAAATAAAAATTAGGTGGTTAGTTTTATAGTTTTGTTTCAAACAGGATGTTTATTTTTTTTTTGTATACACTTTCCTTCTTGCGCTGCTGCAGCAGCTTGTTTGTGCAGCTTAACTGCTGTTTTGCCTGGTGAAGCAGAATGAACTGGTGTGTTTCTTGCAGGCACGCATACTTGATGAAACAGTGTACAGAAGACGGCGAACAAGAATCGAAAAGTCATTAATTAAAAACATGAGGAAGTTCAAGTGTGAAACATTGATGCTTCAGAGGTGTTGCTGTCGGAGAACTGAGAAGTTGGGAAAAAGAGGGATATAAAGGATAAAGTGGAAGACCTGAGGGAAGCCATCTGTCTGCATGAGTTGTGTGGTTGAATAGATGAGAGCCAGTGTTGCCTCAAGCAGTACCTGGCAGCTCGGCCGGCCGGCTCCCTTTATGTTCATCTCTCTTTGACTGTACTCACCTGTTCAAATACATCCTTGAACAGAGGAGGGGGGTGGTGACGCTGCAGGCTGGGTTTGAATGTTACAGATCCGTTTGGATCATAATCAGTGAATGTCTTCTGCATTCTTACCTTCATTTGAACAACCATCAGGAAACCTCTGTTCTGTGTTGTTGTTGTTGTTGTTTTTTATTACCTCAAATTTACCAAACAACAGACAGCTAATTGTGCACTTCACAAAATTTGGCCTAAGCTCGATAGAAAGAAGAAAGCTGTTGTTGATATATAGCAACTCTAAATGCTGCCAGACGCAGACACAGCAAACATGTGGAAGAAGGTAAGCGTGCATGTAGCGACAGTGGAGAGGTAAAAGCCCCTTTAAACAGGAAGAGGCTGTCGGCACAATAAAAACCTGCATGAATTGCCATTTGCTATGACTGGTATTTGAGAAGACAGAAAACCCCCCAAAAAACAAAAACAAAAAACAGAGGGACTGATGTAGGTGTGCTTTCTGTATACAACATGTAATGTTAAAGTAACACCAAGTAACGTTTAAACGTTCATAAAATATTTTTATAACTTTTGTTATTATAAGTCAACTTACAGCTCGTTAAAGGACGCCTCTGTCATGGCCCGAGTGGGGTCCGTCTCGCTTTAACCGGCATTAAGCAACTTTGATGAGGGCGGCCGGGACCCTGCCACATAATGGTCTGACTGCTTTACAGAATACGTCACTTCCCTCGTTTCGTATTTTCAACATCATCATTGTTTTGGCACAGTTAGATTTATTACCTCACTGGAAACATAAATGTACTTCAATCCAACTGCAGGCGACCAGAAGATTAGCATTTTATTACGCTATGCGCTGGTGCTCATGGGCAAACCCGGTCTTCATTCAGGCAAAACACTACAGCTTTTGTCCTCACTGGCCGCCAAAATCGACCAAAACTGAAACTTCTTTAGTGTTGCTTTAAAAGCAGGAGAATGAGAATATTAAAGCTAAATAAGGCTGAAGCAGAGTAAGGAAAAGTGTTCAGATTGTCCTCCAGCAGCCAGTAGCCAATAGCAGCTTAGATACTTTAATGCATGGCATGACACACATAGAGCCCCGGAAAACGGAATTCTTTACTATATACACCATAATAAAGTACAGTTTAAATCACATGGCAACAAGTCTCTTAGATCTCTTAGTACAAGTCAACAAGTTTTCAGTGATCTTCAAAAGGTATCAAGAGTGTGACTGTTTCTGACATCCAAGTGTAAATGTCAATTTGTTCGCTTAATCTTAATGGAGCAATGGCCTCACCTGTTATAAGGGGTGGACATTCACCTTAGAGCAGGAAAGTAACCCAAAATGTATAACTTGATTTTTGGCTGAATAGTTTGTGTCAAATCTTGTTCCTGTTGCAGAATGGCCTGGAGGAAGTCTAACCCAAGACTTGCAAATGTATGTTTGCAGACATTATTCATCCAGATTTTCAAAGTGACACCTGCAAATTTTGACCAGGTAGTTCAACCAATGCCTAATTCCAAATGACATCCGAATGGGTTCTAGCACAAATTTCTAATGTGAATACATCTACATGAACTCAAATTTAAATCACAAAGCTCTATAGTGTCAGTCATTTCATTACAGTATATTGAACTGTTATTTTTAAAGGATTGATCATTTTCATCCAGTTAGACAAAGTAGCTATTTTTGTAATATCAATATTAAAGTAGCAGAGGGGTTACTTATTTGAAGGTTAGTGAGGTTAAATGGAGGATATTTAAGCCTAAAACCAAAACACAAATTTACATAAAAACGAAACAGCCAAAACTAAGTAACAAGCTCTTTGTACTTTACGTTCTTACATATAACAAAAAAAACAACAACTATAAAATGTTTATCCATCTTTCACCCCCCACTTTTCTAACTTTCTCCAATTCTCCCATCCATCTTCCCAGATATCCCTGTCTCTCCTTGCTGTCCACTGCCTGCACTAAGAGAGCAGGATTTTGATGTCCCAGACAAAGGACAATTTGGGTGATTTCCTGTGCGCCAGTGTCATATGTTTTTGTCCTGAGGCAGTCCAACTCGAGAGCCCTTTGTCTGGTTTGGCCTGAGCCATGGAAGTTAGGCTTCCCTCTTTCTCCCCTGCCTTTTCATGTGGCCTGTGTGAATGAGATGAGTCTGTGGGTATTGTGGTGTGATTTAGTGGTTTATCCATTGGATCCAATGACGGAGGGTTTGACATGCAGTGTTAACTCCGTATTTGATACTACCAGCAAGGGCTTTCACAGGGATAGTCTCTCTACGTAGGGAAGACTTTTGCATTGTAGAAAACAATAGCTTTTGTCGCGTTGGATAATAGATTAGGTTTTAAATAGACTTTCCATGTTTTTGTGGTGATTAGAGGGGCTGAATGTTTTAAGTTGCCTGAAAAATAATGAGCTTCTCTTTGATTTCAGGAGCAGGCTGACCTTTATTGTCCCCCGTCCTCAAACGTCAGATGTAATGAACTGTTGAGTTCTAGTTTGTTATACAGTATGACCTTTGTAATGCATTATAAAATGTAGTGGTAAGCTTGAAACTTTCACCTGTTTGTGAAACTCTTAAATTGAGGTAAACAAGGAAACAGTTGCCATGTTGCCACAGACAACTTAGAAAGACTCTTCATTGGACTACTCTCAAGTGACCATCTGCTAAAGATGCAGTTAGCATCTGCAAGGGAGTTTCTTCTCAGCATTAAACTAAACGACTATTTCACAATTTGTACCTTGTATTTGATTCTCTGTTGTTCAAAATGAAACATTTGTAGACAAATAGAATCTGTATAAGATAACTCTACATTTAACAAAGTTTATATATGAGATTTAGGTTTGTTAAAGGTATAGGAAAGGATCTTTTCAATAGAAAAATTTCAATGGAAAATCCCACTGGAAATTGACAGCCAATCAAAAACGACCGGTGGTGACAAATAACTGGCTGTCAATGCGGAAATAAAATTTACGCGAGGACGTATATCACTAATGTCCCCACCCACCCGACCCGTACAATGCCCGCGCTCATGTTTGCATTCGCGCATGCACAGATTGTTGTTTAGGAAGTAAAACGGGACGGACAAGACGCATTATTCACCACTAGTGTTAGACATGTTCGCAATTCTGTGATAAGTCCGATGCGGCGCCAGAGGCTGTGGTCCCGCAGATGTAAACAGACTGCATGTCCTATGGTGGTGCGCGCTCCCGATATCAGGGGGCGTTACTGGAGATGAGGTGGCACATGCGCAGTGTTGCAAAAATGAGAATGAGCTGAAGATCCTCTCCTATATCTTTAAAAGGAAACCATAATGTTGTCACTACAAAAGCTGTCTTGCCAAACTAGTTCCTGTTTGGCTTAGCGAGTTCAAGGTGCTTCACCAAACCAAGAGATAGACATAAAGAAGACATGAAGATCAATATTGTTTGAGAGACTTATTTTAAATTAATAATAACAAATCCTCCTGTTTTGTTGAAAGAACCAATGAAACAGCTATTTATTGCGCTGTCTTAAAAGGCACTCTTTTAGCTAGTAAAAATACTGCTTAAAACCTGCTTAAAAGATAAAGGACATTCACAGCTTTTTTGGAATTTTTGCTGTATTTGACCATCTCATTTGTAAAATCTAAAATATTAAAAAGAATGATGAAAGCCCACGCTTCATGATATAGCACTAAATAAAGTTTTTGAACATGATGCATGAATCCTTTATTGATAAAAGAAGAAATTGGGAATATTTCATACTAATAGTCCTAAACACCACTGTGGGATTTTTTAAACTGAATATTTGGAAGCAATGATTTGATTCAAATTTTTGTAAATGGGTAGTAAAATACAGTGTACAACAAATTGTGTATGCAAAATATGTATTTTATTTTCCTATTAGTTGGATGTGTACTAATCCCAAGCTTATATTTATGAAATATTTATTGTGTTTGGGAAAATACAAAAAAATATTTTCAAGGCCAATTTCAACTGCATTTTTTTGTTACAAATTTACTTCTGGAGAAATGGACATACAAAAAAAACAGAATTTTATTTGAATTAAAAAAAGTTAAAATCCTGTTTCATTTAGATTTTTGTATCTAATTTTATGTATTGCTACACATGTTTCCCCCTCCTAAGATGCTAATTGGGGGTGAGTTCAAAGCAGGTACGAGTGTTAAACTGACTTTAGCTAAAACAAAATCAACATGGTGTAATGAACATCTGGAATTGTATGAGCCCTTCAGAGAAATGAAAAGGTGGTTTGTAATTTACACTGACATCGATGGTTGAAATGATTTTAAAAAGGAAATGCCTTCATTTACAGAATCTCTCTCTGTCTCAACTTGCTCCTGACACGATGATGTGGATGTTAACTCAGTGTGGGAACTGCAGTTTAATGCATGGTGTTTCTGGCAGGTTGCTACTCCTTTGCTATATCCAAGCTCTTAATGCATAAACACCAAATTAGAAGAATGAATAAAGAACATCTCTTGCAATTTTACGCTTTAACAGATCTCTAAATATTGATTTCATTCAAAGTAAAAATGTAAGAGGAGAGGGCAAAAACTTTAAAGTAAATGAGGACATATTCCTTTGTAATGAGAAAAGGTTAAACACACTAATGTTTATGATACAATTTCTTTAAATTCAGGCTAGTATCTGTTAAACTGTTCATGAAAAACTTAAAACCATTTTTCCTAACAGAAAGATCTAGAATGATTAACAATATGTGATGCTTGCATTTTATACATAAACTAAATATAAGAAAATATAAAACAATGCTATATATCTATAAATAGAGATAAAAAAGATATAACTGAGGTGAGAATCAGATAGTGTTAAGCTAAGATGCTCCATTGCATTATAGCAAAGATCAATCAACCAGGGGTTTAAGGGTGACACGGAGAATTTATTATGGATTCTATAATATTTTATAGTAAACCTTTAATAATGTTTAAGGATACTGGGGATATTTTTTATGGATGCAGTTGTAGTGATGATGCAAGCAGCTGTGTTGTGAATGAGCTAAAATGATTAATTTGAAATGACTTTCAGGGGAATTCAGGGTTTGTTGTGTAAACAAAAATCAGAGTAAAAACTTTTCACGGTATCAATCTTTCATAGTAAGTATTTCAGATCTGATATTTCTATGCCCAGCTTTAAATGAAGGGTGTACACATATATATATATATATATATATATACATATAGACACACAAACGGGTATATACTCTCAGGTAACATCCCGTACTCTGCAAGCATTTTAAGGACAGATTCCTTTACTATGATGCATTCGAATTACATACAAGACTTTGAGTAACCAAGATATGCCTCACAGTACTCTAGTATCATTTGAATAGCAAAGAATTTACTTGAGTATTGCTCTTCAACATAGCTATGAATCGAAACACTACAGAAAAATTGCAATAATATACTTTCAAAAATTCAATAAGTTGTAGCTCAATATGTTACAGAGCAGTACGACCACTGTTGTTAACACGTCGCATTCTACTTGGCTAAATTGATTCTTGGGATGAAGAATGTCATTGATATATTGCCTAAAGACTTATCCTGTGTATGTCTGTCCCCCAATGGGACCTCCAGCAAAAACAGACCTGTTGACTTTGATCACACACTTTCCACAGTGTCCACCACACGCACGCACGCACGCACGCACGCGCACGCACGCACGCACACACACACACACACACACACACACACACACACACACACACACACACACACACACACACACACACACATAGCATCTTCTTGTATGGATCCTTTTTCACTCGATAGATGTGACAGTCATATTGTGATCAAGCATGCTGATAGAGAACTGACAGGGGGAATGATACATAAAAAGACAGAAAAACAGAGAGGCGGTATAGTTGGGCTTAAAAAAAAAGAGATAACTCAGACTATTTTTAAGGGGGATAAATCCTTTTTGAGTTTATATTAAAGTATTGAAATACTTAATACGAATGACTGTGTAACCATGTACATAATATATGGAAAACATACAAATCAGTTCATTCAAGGACTAAAAAAACCATTAAGTTCTTAAGCCTAAAAGAAGACACGATCCATCAGTGTACAGTTTTAGGCCAATGGTTTGCAAACAAAATCACACATGCCTCAAAAGATACAAGGGATAACAAAGGAAAATAATTTGCATGGCACCATTTATGTTCACCTTACAGTAAGATGAAAGGAACAAAGAGTCAGTCACTTTTAGTGTCACATAAAAGCATAAAAACTTTATTATATGTTAACATGAAAGAAAAAAAGCATTAAAATGACAAGATTTTAGACAATAAAAGCCAAAACATAATTAAAACGTTGATGCTATTACTGCTCTTTAGGAGTACACTCTGTAGAAAATTATAAGAACCAACATTTAGTGATTGGTTGAACAATGCTTGAACACCATTACTGTTTAGGCGCTCTGAATACTCTAGTTTCATTCAGTCATTGTGGCTGGAGGTTTTGATAGGTTTGTTTTTTGTTGTGGAGCTGATAAACCAACTTCTTTGCTCCCTAAGTTTGACAAGGCTTTTGTTTGCAGAACGTGAACAATCAGGCTGCCTTAAAACATACATGTTATAAGTAACAATACATTTACTGTGAATGTGTTCTGTTTTTAGGTTGTGTCATCTGCCTGGCGGTTGTTTTAATAGTTTTTTTTTTCTATCCAAATAAAAGTACCAGATTGAAAAGAAAACAGCCTATTTCACCATGAAAACTGAAACTGTCAGTGTTTAAATGCAAAAAATGAAAGCACAAAGTAATGTACTTCAGCTTTTTCTTAGATGTGTGTCGAAAGTAAACCTGCGTTTCAAGTTCAGAAGGATATCTATTAGGTATTGTTATTTACTGTGCTAATATTTAAATTAGATAATATTTGTATTTGCAGAGCAGCTTACCGTAGAAGATAGGCCGCCAGATAAATTGTCTTGCAACAGAGAGCCGGTAGGTGTTGTGTTTGCACCCTATAGGAATGTAACTGTCTTGACATTAATATGTCTCCACTCGGGCTATAATGTTACATTTGTTCAAGAACTATTGTTGTTGTATCTGTGTAGAGTGGATATCGTTACAAAGCCTAATCGTTGTGTCATTATTTTAGAAAAAAAAGTGGTTGCTAACAGACACACACTACAATGTTATCTCAAACTAAACATTTGAAATAATGACAAAATCAAAAATATATTTGTGCAGAAAACATTTACATCCCTTTAATCTGTAGGTTGATTAAATTGATGAAAAAAACTACAGAGATACTCACTTGGTAATCCTCAAAAATACAAAATTCTTTATTAATCCCAAAGGGAAATTAAACGCTGTAACTTATATTATAAAGGTTTCTTCAGAGACTTGTTGTAGTTGCTGATGGCGGTAGGCTGGGCCTCACGCAGCAGTCTTATTGCTGCACACATTAAGATGCCTCAATCTCCAGAGGATCCTCAGTCTCATGCATGTTAAATAGGAATTTCACAATAATAATCGACAGAAGAGATTGTTTAAACTTCCTGCTTCACTCTCTGTCATCTGTGACTGTGTCACGGGGCCTCCGTTTTAACTCTTAACCGATACATGATTTAATATGTCAACAGTTAGTTGAAATCTCATATAAATGTAAGATGTGGGTATTACAATTATTACAAACATACAGTACAGAGTGTAATAAAACATTAAAAAGGCAATTTGCATTGCTTTGGATGTACATTATCTAAAGAGATGTATGACCCTAACCCCACCTAAAACGTTATTGGAAAGTACACTAAAGCAGTCGGTGAAGTATGTGGAGCTTTAGTTATAAATTTTTTTTTGGTTTTGCTTATTAGTAACACTTAAATGCTTCAGCCAAAAATAAAAACACACCTTTTAATATCAAACACACATAACCTGTGGAAATGCCAAAAGTAGATTTTAAATGATGGATTCGTTGATTTAGGAAAACAATTTAGCTTAACCAGAATAGCACAGTGTAAAAAAGAACAATTACACCTCTAAACCTGTTGGAGGGCTTTCCAGCAAGAACAATTTGTTAAAGACATTCCACATATTTTTAGTTGTGTTTAAATTAAAATTTTGTGCAGACTGGTCTTTTTTTTAGTTATTCAGGGGTACAAATTGCAGGTGCTTAACATCATTGACCCTTAAATTAGTTTTAGGTTCCATCATTTACAGAGAAGTCCGAAAGCAGGAGAGATACTATTTAAAAAAAATAGAACTACCAATTTTGAATGTTGGGGGCATATACAACAAATTTAATCAGACTCCCACATTTGTCAGAGTTTTACTTTTGTCTCTTCGCTCCCCAGAATATATGAGATTTGTGAGACTTACAAATATGAGAGTTATTTTTTATGTTGTATACCTTTATTTTTCTCAGCTATTTTATTATGGTTAAAATACTAACTGAAACCTAGGAAAGTGAGACCTGCAGCCCTTTAGGAATCAAGGAATCAAGGAATCAAGGAATCTTTTTTGTCATCTCATCACATGTGGTACATGAGGTGGGACGAAATTCTAATCCCCCGGTCCAGTTTACACCCTGATAGCAATTTTAAATAATGTAATAAAATATAAGAATATAATAACTATGCGAGACTAGGATTTGAGCTACAAAAAATCTACAATATGGACACAGAATCTACAATATGGGACTTCGGACATAGCAGCATTGAGGATCGGAATGCAAATATATAATACATTATAAATTATAAAGAACTATAGGAGAAATGTGATTTGACTCCACAGAATATACAATATTGACACAGAATCTACAATATAGTACTTCGGAAATAGCAGCAATCAAAATTCAGAGTGCAAGTGACATATTAATTGACATTTTAAAGGGACATTTTAAAGTGAAACATTAAAGTGAACCATTACAGTGACATTTTAAAGTGACATTTTGAAGTGTGATATTAAAGTGAACAGTGCCGGTTAAATGAGAAAGTGTTTTTCAGTTCTGATTATCATTGCGTGTGTTTAAGAGTCTCACAGCTTCAGGAATGAAGCTGTTTCTCAGTCTGGTTGTTTTACACTTGATGCTCCGCAGCCTCCTGCCTGAGGGGAGCGGGACAAAAAGTGAGTGTGCTGATGTTACTCTGTGTTCTTATGTGTTCTTCTGTGATCTCCTGGTTTTGTGACGTGCTCTTGGAAGTCATTTTGGTTGGGGTAAGGTTCAATTTGATCTATTTAGGGATAAAACTCAAGGGTTTGACGATCCATGACCTTAGAAATAGCTTTGTAACCTTTTGCACAACCAGTAGGTGTCAATCTTTTTGATTCAGAACTGTTCTTGCATTTTAACTATGGTAGATTTAAAAATTTTTATTTTATTTAGTTTTTTTAGATTTTTAGATCAATGTCTTGTTGACACAAAGATTTTATTCAGGTCCTTTCTTGAATTCTTGAATACCCTACTCACAAAAAGTTAGGGATATTTGGCTGTTGGGTTGAATTTCAGGATGAGCCCAGAATGCATTCCAACCTTAAAAGGTGAACTTAATCTGACCATCTCTAAGGTTTTGAATGCACCTGTCCAACTGTGAAATTTTTCAGTACTTTTTGCACACGTTGCTGTTCTCTAACGAGGAGCTTAACGGCAAAAGTCACAACAGGTGTTTGATCCTCGAATCGACCAATAAATGTCCTGATTCAATTACAGCTGGTGCTTAAACAGTCACCCTCATCAGGCTGTTCACATTGTGACATCATGAGGCCAAGACAACACCTAACAATGGATCAACAGTACCTGGCCATTGCAATGCTTCAAACAGGACGTTCTCAGACGGACGTGGCCACTGAGCTCAGAGTGTCACACAGTGTCATCAGCAGGTTGCAACAGAGATACCGAGAGACTGGAAGAGTTACAATAAGGCGAAGAAGTGGACGTGCTTTGGCCGACCTGCAAGGGTAACTGACCACACCAGCAGGAACAGGCGTCATCGTCTTGCATGGGCAAGGGAGCATTTACGCTGGACGAGGGACCAGTGGGCCTCACTACTGTTCTATGATGATAGTCGATTCACGTTGAGCAGAAATGATGGCCGCCAACGATGTTGGAGACGTCAAGGAGAGCACTATGCATCAGCCACTGTTGTCACCAGACGAGCTTTTGGAGTGGCTTGCACTTTCTCCAGACCTGAATCTCATTGAAAACCTGTGGGATCAATTGAGCCGCCGTGTAGAGCCTCAAAACACTGCACCCCAAAACCTCAATGACCTGAGGGCTTTCCTTCAACAAGAGTGGGATGCCCTGCCTCAGCAGACAATAAGTCGACTTGTGAACAGCATGAGACGTCGTTGTCAAGCTGTAATTGATCCTCAACGGCACATAACGAGTTATTGAGACATTGACATTTTTTGTTGTGGTGTACACACCATTGTTGTTAACTTTTGTTTCAAAGAAATTGTTTGAGATGAGGAAATAATCCGGGGCATCCTTCTACTTAAATGTCCTACTTTCGTGATATGATATCACTGTAGCGGGAACTTTTTACATTTTCCACAAATTTCCCCCGAAAGCTAAATATCCCTAAATTTTGTGTCTGAACTGGTTTAAAATATATTTTGTTATTAATAAATAAAATTCTCATTTACTTATTTATATCTATTTTAGTTATGCCGGTTACATTCATGTAATAATCAAGTATTCTGATGATCTGAAACAGTTAAATGTAGTTAAAACAATATGAAACCCGAAAAGACGCAGATACCTTTTCACAGCTCTATGAATGAAACTTTCTACAGCTCAAGGTGCTTTTCTCCAATCAAGTAGCACATTATTGCACCACCTAAACTTGACACCTAAGGTTTTATTGAGTCATAGTTTAAAGCCCATTCAAACTCTACTATTTATGAGGATGATCTTATCAAACCGAGAGCATTAAAACTTGAATGCAGTTCATGTTTCAGGATGTGTACTTTCATGTTTTTGTGGCACAATCTTTTTATGACATTGTTGCTTTGGAGGCTCTAAGCAAATTTCTGCAGATGATTATTGCTAGCATGGCTATCTCAAATCTTAGATCTACAGATATAAGCATGATTAATCTTTTCACTTACGCATAGTCATTACTCTTCCTTTTTTAATAATCAAGTTTTTATTAGGAATCACAAGTATTTATAAGGCCTATACAGATGTATAAATTCCTATACACCATTTTGATAATTTCCATTACCCTAAAACACCCCCTTAACCCAAGGCCACCCTTGCCCAAGTGTCCACCAACTCAATATTCCATGACCTAGACCTAGCCTGTCTCATTAAGTAGTCTCTTAAGGTACGATTTTAAGTCCATCCAAGTCGAATAGTTTCTGAAGTTGCATTATTGATCCTCGCTGATGATAATTCCAGGTAATTAATGTCCAAATATAATCTCAGCCAATGAACAAACAATATGTTGCTGTCGGGTTTCCATCTTTGAGCTATAATTTTGTTTGAGCTATAATTTCATAATTACATTTGCAAGCCAAATGTTACGTTTTTTGTCTGTAAGAGATGCCTTTGAATCGTCAAAGGCAGAGAAACTCCTGTCACATCAGTAAGACATTTAATTACTTTGACCCAAGGGTCCTGAACCCCCTGACATCCCCACAACATAGGGGTGAAAGAGTCCCGGAGAACAGAACGAAAAGTAAAGATCTAGTGCAGCACCCATTTTGTGTGTAACAGCTGGTGTCAAATATGCTCTATGATAAAATTTCATATGTGTATAACGGTGATTAGGGTTTTCAGAGGCCCTCTTAACATTATGCCAACTTTTTCCCAGTCAGGTTCACGACCTTGAAAAGACAGATCCTCATTCCAAGTTTTCATTCCTAAGGAGGGCATAGCAGTTTGGGTCGTCAACTTGTTGTAGATATATGAAACTTTCCTTTTGGGGATGATCATTCAGCTTTAATCTCCAGGAGTGTCAATAAGCTTTACATGCAGACCTTATTTTTAAAAAAGAAAAAAAGAGACTTTCACTGTCCACAAGTGTTGTTGAAGTAAATCCTATGTGTCAATTTCTATTGGGAGGCGTGTGTGTCAAGTATTTCTTGGATAGGGATTTCAATATGTTGCCGTTTTCCATCATTTGCTTTTGAATAGGCGAAAGGGCCTTTTCGATTAAGTCTGTCTTTGTTTGCGAGATGTTGTCTTGAAGAGTCTACATTTCCTCGGCTAGTGTTTGGTTGATTAGCATAGCTAGCTCACAAAACTGCTTATTTTCCTCTCGTTTTTTGGAAGACTGCTCACGTTTTTTGGAAGACTGCTCCCTCTTTGATGCCATGACAAGCAATGTCTCAGCCAAGTAAAATAAATCAACTTTGGGGTTGTAAAATGCACAAATCAAGGGGGGGTATTAGTCGGAGCTCAGCGCTGTGCTGCCATCTTGCCTCGCGCTTCACCGGAAGTCCCATTATTATTCCTTTTATATAATTCTAGTAATATTTTCACTTTTTTTCACATCTGTATGAACTGAACAACAAGTATGATCATTTTAATCTTTAATGTTTAATCTTTTTGAATAATTTTATTCCATGACATTTCTTTCCCTCAAATAATGAGATTTAAACAGGGATGCGTTTTAGCATGAGGTCGACTGTATCCCTTTGAGGATAGTTGGAGTCCAATAATATTCAGTGCTCAATGGAAGAGCCATACAGGCAACTTCTCCATTTGGAAAGAAAAAATTAAATTAAAAACTTGTTTAGCTTAAAGCAAATTTAAAGCTTGAATGTTTTAAATTAATCTCTTAGTTTTGAAGACTAAAAACAAACAAATGTTTAGGCATTTACAGTAGCAGCCTTATCCATTTCTATACGCAACAATCCTTATACTGTATTTTGCCATATTTTTCTTTCGTTAATTGTGTGTTCACTAGCTCTCACATTCAGAATTTACTATGTAGTTTTACAGATACACAATTAACATATTTGTATGGGTATCTGATCCCATTTTATTTCTTGCCCGGATACTTGTCTGCCATTTTGTTTGTGTATGGCATGGCCTCTGATAACCTTTCACAATCTTTTAAGACAGTCCGTTCATGTTTCTGTTAAGTGTGTGATGTGTGTTCGTGTGTGTGTCTGTGTGTGTGTGTGTGTGTGTGTGTGTGTGTGTGTGTGTGTACGTGCACGTTGTGGGATGAGCTTTGGTCAACTCATCACGCATCCTCTCCTTATCAGTAAATTATGTTTATGAGCTGTCATTATGGACATAATGACTCAGTGGAAGTCTGTACACACACACAAACCCACACAGACACACACATTTTCTGTTTCAAGGCAAAAGAGGGTTTTTATGTTTTTTTTAAAGATAAAAACAAACAAATGTATTTCATCTGAATAGATTCTTATTCTGATTGTACACATCAGAGAAATAGTTGTCCATGAAAGTTGTATCTAAAAACACAAATGTGACACTTTAAAGGTTTTCCAAAAACCAACACACAGCTCTGGAGATTCATATCAAAGTTTAAGAAAAAACAAATTAACTGTTGCTGTATTATCAGTGTTTATACTGTTTGATCTGAAGGGCTGCACAACTCAAGCATGCATCCAGTGTATATATTCCCATGCTGATGAGTACAAGTTAAAAAAAATATAAGGCATGAACAGAGGAGACGTTTAGACGTTGAGAGAATCTGGTCAAAGGATCAAAAAAGGGTTTCCCATACCTTCCGTGGTGCCACTGCAGAAGAGGAATTTAAAGGGAAATCTCCCTGAGCAAATGATTTTCCCATATGAGGCTTTTGAAGATTGTCAGCAGCAAGACTCAACACTTCCTCTTTGCATTATAGAGCTGGTTTGTGGTTACATTCTCCAAGGATTCAACAAGACGTGCCACGTTTCATGCCAGCATGAGCTGGCTTTTTTTTTTCCTCTTGTAAACAATGGAATGCAAGGGGGGCACATTTCGCCCTTCCTTTTGAATTACAGTGTGATACATACACCAAAACAGGAACTGTGTTGATTTGAAGATACAACGCAGCACAGTAGCTTTTATGTTACTGTGTGTAAAGCATCTTAACTTCCTTAAAGTGCCTGATAAGAAATTATACAGTTGCTGATATGCATTAATTTACATTCTTGCTAAATGAAATAAGCAATTTCAATCTCATTTTGCATGTTGTGCTAATTTTCATTCACTTTTTTTCATAGGGAAAATTTTGCCATTGTTTTATTTCCTTTTTTGTCAGAGTGAACTACATCTACCTGTGGCATTATTCAGCTTACAAATCCTTGATTCAAACAACTCTATGATGTACTTTCATATTTGCCTAATTCTGTTACAAACCAGCCCGCATGTTCGGTCATGTCTGAACATACCAATACAGTCGTAGTCAATTTTAATATTACTAAGAAATTTTTTTTCAGTATTTCAATTTACATGAAATACTGAAATAAATGTAAAACACATTAGATATTTGGTCAAAACGGCAAACTTTGTCAACTTACACTCCATACCTTAGTTGATTTGACTGGGATTTTATGTGACAGAGAAACGGAAGGTAGTACATACATGAGATGATAACAAAATAAGACACTATTTAGATTTTGTAGTTTAAAACATATTTAAGTTACAGAACACCCTGAGCTTGAAATATCTCTCTGAGAATTTTCAATCCATTATCTGATATTGATGGAGTATGGCACAACCGCAAACTTACCGAGACTTGTCCAGCCAACCTAGGCAGACCATTTGATCTTTTTTTTTTTTTTTTTGAAAAGTGGAAAGCTTAGGTTAAATTGTTGAGACCAATTGCCCTTTTTAAAATCCAAGAATAACTCCAAAAATTTGCAGTACATGACATTTAACATTTTTTCATCCCATCACGTTATAAAGTAAAATAGTCAAAACAGTTGGCCACAAAAATGTTTTTCAGATTTTCCTATTCTCTGATTTGATCAAAATTAAAACCTACTCAACTCCATTTCCAAATTCAATTATCCAATGTAACACAAACACCTTAACCATGAATGCAAGCCCAGATGATGGGTGTTTCCAAAAGTTTACTTAGCAAACCAGCTCTGTCTTGTTATCTTAACTCTCCTTTTACTCTTTGAAGTCATTCTTTTGTTGACAGCTACATTTATCTTCATCTAGTCATTATTTTCTCCCCCTACTCCTTTCTGTTTAACGTTCCATAATGTATGTATCTTTAACAAATGTAAATATCATACAAAATTACTATTATTGTTATTGTTATTTTCAGTGGCGCACAATTTGTGCATTAGAGAGTTTACAAAAATCTAAAATAAAGAGGTTGGTTGTTCACAGAGTGCTGTATCCAAGCATTTGCTTAGAAAGGGACTGGAAGGAAGAAGTATTTTACAATAAGGGGTACCCGCAACATGGATAATAGTAGCCTTGAGAATATACATTTAAGAGGGAAACCGGGGGTAGATTTATTAAGGGAGTCTCAAGTTATATTCAGCATATTAAAGGCTACTACGCACAGACAAATCCAATGCAACAGCTACAAAAGTTTTGATCTTCAAGTCAAAAGGAGTTTGACTGTCGTTTAGTCATTCAAAGTCCTGTTGCAATGGAAATTAAGTTAAAGAAAAGGTTGTCATATATATTTACAGTTATTCCATGCCCATTTTTGTAGGCAATCACAATATTTATCACATTACATTTTGCATGATAGTTGTGTTTTGACTTTTTACTGATGTACAATCCTGTGCTCAGTTTCCAACTTTTTTTTTTTTTTAGCACTTTCAGCAGACATAAAACGAATCATATCATCTTCCACTTGTTCATAAATGCTAAAAGCATACAGTTGTTGAAATGCAGCTTAGTTGCAACGTGCAAACAGGAGTCTTTACACAGATCTCATATTTGCTTTGCTCTCCACATTGTACAGGTGCACCATTAAACACAATCACGTGGTGTATAATTATTGTGGGCATGTAGCCCAAAGTCATTCAAAGTGACATGTTCTTTGTCTTAAAACACCGTGTACCTTTGCAGCTTTATCCAACACCTGGTAAGAATTACTTTGTGCCTTTGATGTCAACATCAAATTATGTATTTAGCACATAAAAAACAAACGTTGGGCAATGCATTTACACTTCTATAAAAGTCAACTAAATAAAAACAATTCAAGCCACAGAACAAAAAAGTATTTAAAAAGTTAGGTAAAATAATACAAAAGTACATTATAGACTGTCGTTATGAAAGAATGTCAAGCTCTGCTAGGAACAAGCTCCCAAGAATTAAGCTACGGCTTGAGCAAAGATTTATAGTATAAACCTCAACAGTCAGGAAAAGAGCTTGTGTTTGGTCTCTGCTGTTGAGCTCCACAGCTGCTCTACAAGAGGGCTTTCCTTGGTTCCACTGTGGGCTGGGCTGGTTGCTGGCTGGCATTTTTCTCAGGTGCAGGTAATCATCTTATCAGTGAAGCAGTATGAGGGGAACAGGTCCCCAGTTGTTCACTGTGTGAGTGTTAATCAATTTGTTAACGTTAAGCCCCTTCTAAGGTGGTGATTGTTACTTCTAAGTAATAATCTTCTGAAGCTAATAAGACTGCTAGAACGTAGCTGTGCAGGAGTGGCTCTCCAATCTCATTGTACAATGTGTATAATGACGATAAACAGCATTCTATTAATCCATTATTTGAAATTGAAAATAACATTGCGCAACATGCTTCCAGCATTATGCTGGAGGATGGTTTTCTTTAGCAGGGCCAGGGAAGATGGGCAGAGCTGATGCAAAGATAGGTGGAGGTAAATACTGAGCAAACGTAGCAGAACTTTTTATTAAATGAGAATCGGGAAAACCTTTACTATGTAGATGTGCTAAGCTGGTAAAGACATACAGCTGTAATTGCAGCAGAAGGTACAAATTATTAGCAAATTCCCAAAACATGTGTATAAAAGTCAGAATCAAAACCATACCAAAAACTTAAAAAGTATTTGCAACGAATTCTAAAGCTGTTCATAAAATCTTAAGGAGTATAATGATAGGTTTGCAGTTTAGCTAATGGGCTTTGAAAGGCTTTTTCTTTGACAGTCTCCAACCCAAAAAGTGCACAGTTGCTTTCCCTGGTTTTTACAATCATCCATGCATCTGATTCGCAGACCAAATACGTGCCATTTCCGCTCTGGCTGGAAGTTAGGAAGAAAAGAAAAGCAGCCCTGTTTCCGCTTTCAAGCTAATAAGGGTCTCCAGAGAAGCAGCATTTCCTCTTTTGAGGAAAACAAACACACACTAACACCAACTCTTCAGACAGAAGGCATCCAGTGGGGATCCAGTCTCCTTCCCCCACTTTGGCTTGTCTCCATCAGTTAGCTCTACCCTCTTAAGAGGGGCCGATTGGGACCAGTTAGTGATCTTGCCTGGTTGTTTCTGAACCCAAACCATCTACATTCAGTAGGGGCAACCATAGGAACCTCATAGTATTATGAATCAAGAGTTTTTAATTTAATATTTGATCATCCCTGCTTTTTCATTTGGTTAGTTTGAGTTGATATTCGTAAACATGTTGTTAAATTTGTTGTTTTTCTGTTTGTTTTTTTGTCTTAGAAGAGTACAGTTGTACAATTGTATGACCTGGGGTTCACAGGCCACACAGAAAGTGGGGATTACAGGGGGGTTTCCATCTGCATCCCACATCCTACCTCCATGGTTGAGGTGAGCAATGGAGACAGACCAGTGTGGGAAATATTTGTTTAAGCCAGAGCAAATAAGTTGGTGAACATGCATCGGGGCAGATATCTTTTGCTAGATAAGGTGTTGTAGTTCCTGTTCCTGCTGTTTGGTGTGTTATGTCCCCGATTTAGGCACTGGTTATCAGAACTGGTTGTGTAAGGTGCAAGAAAGCAAACGGACAATTAAGATTGGAGAAGTTTCAATATTTGTTTTGCCTTTAATAATAATACTAATCAGTGTCATATTTTAGTGCCATTTAATTGTTTTTCTTCATCATTAGAACTTAATGATGTCATTCTAAGTTAAGGGCAGTGTCTTATACTGATAATCACCAACGTCGGGCAAAAGTTGTTTACATTTCGGCGTCTAGGAGACAGTGTGACTAACTGCAAGGTTTAGTTAGCTGAGGCTTTATTTCCAGTAAGCTTCTGAGAAACCGAACAACAAATATAGAACGTAAACTGTATAATAACTGTCTTTAGATTTGGGAACTTCCAGTTGCAGTGGCACAGCTCTTTTTTTAAAGAATCCTTTGCATCAGCATCTTCATCATCAGCATCATCATCCAGATATTAATTACAAAGCAGTTCTGAGAACTAAAGCAGCCTTCTTTGTCAGCTTGTTCAGTCTTGTCAATTATAAGGCTAAAAACTTCCCTTATCCTATTATCACGAGATTTATTACATTACATCTGACCAAACCATACATAAATACTAAAGATTTTGAGAGAAAGGTCTGCTTAAAAACAAATTCTGTTTAAAGATAGACCAAACCAAAAGAGGGTGTTGAGCCTTCTGCCACGTCTCTCCCGATTCAAGTTCCCTTGATTATTAGCTTTTATTTGTAATATCAGTTTAGTTGTGTATTCTCTTTTGCATGGAACATTTTGAAATGTGTTGATGAAAGAAGTAGGATAGAGATTTATATTTTACTTTGTTGCTGTTGCTCTGCAGCGCATTACACTACATGCTGTTTGAAAAGTACAGGTCCTTTTGCCCTGTGGCTATACTGCTGAAAGTTCCCAAATAAAAAGGCAGTAATTGCTGTCCCTGGCATGCTGTCAGGAATTTTGTTTCCAAAGCATTTTTCCACGAACACAAGACAACAAAAGATTTTTACGGAGGTTGCAACCAGTTAAAATCCTGCGTCTTAAGGCTTGTTCATTCTCAAAACTGAAAATAAATATATGAAACAAATCCCATTATCTAAAATTATATTTTTTTAAAGAAAGACTGATATAAGCTTTTTTCCATTTGCCTTAAGAATCACTATTCCCAGACCCAGCATGCCAAGCCTTTCCCCTCCAGGTACATACCTGAGAGTTGTTAGCTAAGACAGAGCAATGTTGACACGCTTGAACTAACCACCATCATTAGTGTCGTTCTAGCACTTGATCAAACAGTTGGGGAGTACTGAGAACGTATATGGCTGCATGATTGTGGGCGTGAATGTTCTGCGTGAATGCCAATGGGTACGCCAGAGGTAGGAATTACAATTGGCACAGCAGGATAGAGGTGTGTTGGTTAAACCGGCCAGTCTGTGGACTCCTGGACCGAGGTGTAACTGACAAAAATCGTCAGGCTTCTGTTAGATAACACCTGTGTTCCCAGGAGGAAATGATGCTTCATCTGTTGGCAGTTTCAGTCTCTCCTTTATAAATAGCCGCAAAACAATGTTGCCCTACTCACGGGGTTCACAGAGTGATTAATGTTCTAACACAAGGACTGTTGTTTCACATGACAACTAAAACATTGGTGAACAATAATTTTTATCAGCTGTGAACATTTGAAAATACGATTGTTATGATTGAAAAGTATTTATAGCTTAGGCTAAAGCGTGTGTTTTCCATATCCACTGCAATTGACATAAACCCCAAACGATGTCATATGAAGTTTTATGCATATTTATGAAGTGAAGCATCGCAGTGTACGCTGCAATGCCGTTCTCATTAAAGTAAATCTGTTGGTCTACACAAAGGCAGTGTGACAACAAGTTGGTTCCACACTGCTGGAACAGGAGTTATTAATAACTTTTTTTGTAAAAATGAAATAAATACATAAACAAAGGATGTGTGCTCATCTAGCACCTGCTTCAAGGCTGTTCCTTTGTTATGATTATACTCAGAAGTAAAAGAGGTTAAATATCTCTTGAAATAAAAACCACATGAAATAATCCAGAAATGGCATAAGCAAAACGGGTTTGGTCTCCTTCCACAAGGTTCTTAAAGTAGTTTGCTAAATTTCTGACAAATTTCTCCAGTAAAACCGAGGTGTAACTGCCTTTCTCACACACAGCTTTTAGACTCTGTCTATAAATCTTCTATGGGTAGGGCTTTTTTAGATGACCCTTGCAAAACATGTAATTTCTTTTTGTAGGTTTAGATGTTGATAAAAGTTTGTTTTTTTTACAAGAGATGAAAGCTTAACACTTAAAAAAAAATCCAAACTGCATTCTATCTATCTTGTATCTTTTTAGCATTATTATTTATGGGGACATTAAATTATTCTATTCATCAAATTCCAAAAATAAATTTTTCCTGTCCCTTTCTGCTTCATTTGTGTGTTTTTACAGCTGGCTGAGGTTTGCCTGCGTCAGTATACTGAGGAACATGGGGAACAAGATGTACCAGGAAGGAAAACGTGATGGCGACAGAGAGTGAACATAAAACTGTTGAAAAGTAGGAAATGGGCGAATATAAAAGAAAGGTCATTGTTGGCAGCTTTGAAGCATTTAGTCTTGGATAATGAAAGGTGTGTGCTTGTTTTTTAGCAAGGCATCAACAATGGCGTTTAACCGGTTTTTCAGTAGCCCTTAACTAATCTCGGCATGGGAATTGTAAAAGCTCCGGAGAGTTTGAAAAGGTTTTAAAGACAAGTAACAACAAGTCATTCCTTACCGGTGTATCAGGATGTATGACTGGACAGTGTCAGTGTGTGGTGCTACCTGGTCAACTGACTCTGCCTAAATCACGAGAGAACAGATAACAAACACATGGGTTTTATCAAGTTTTCAGTGCTAACCTTACATGACCTGCTGAGCACCTTAGCTGAGCTTTGGGCCATCATGCTGCAGGTTTCTCTAAAATAAGCATCAATCATTTGTTCATTCTTTACCTTCACATGCTAATTCTACTTGATGTTTCTGTCACAGTTGTGACAACTCTCAGTTTTTGTTTATCGCCTGAACTCAAAGTGGTTAGGGGGCTCTAGATTTTGGCATTTTGTACAATCTGGATAGGGAGTCCTTCCGTATGCTGTAAACTGTGGCCTCTGTGTCTTTCAATGGCCGCCTCTTGTGCCAAAATATGTTATTCAGTTCATCCTTCATTCTGTATTGGCTGACAGTGACAAATTAGACATTGACTGTTCAGTCAGACACCTAAACATGAGCCATGACTATCACAAGAAATTACCACACCCATGCATGCACATGAATGACATGCCAACTCTTGTTGCAATGACACAGCATAATATGTATGTTGCACTTTCTTTTATCCTATGCCTCTAGGATAGGGCCCTGGGTTTAGCTGTGGTATATTATTTCCGTTAATGACTGATGACGTTTTTTTCTTTTTTCTACTACATGAAGATTCCAATAATCCAATAACAATAAGCGAGTTGTTATGACCAACAATACTAGAATTAGCAATGAAAACCACTTTTAGGCAAAAAAAGAACATGTTTTAATTGAACAAGAACAACGCACAGTGTGTAACAAGTATGTTTATCTGAATGTGATTTAAACATAAACTTATTTACACCATAGTTCAACACAACGCAAAGTTTTTAAAGTGCATGAGTCACAAACGGTTAACTTGTGGCTCTACTTTTACATCTACGTGTGACATAATGAAACTAAACCATTTATGCTTATCTACAAAATCCCAACTTTTCAGTTTGATCTCTCCTTCCTGTACTCTTCATCTACCTTCTTTACTTCTCTTTTCACTTCTACCCTAGCTCCCTCTTCTAAGCACATATCATTTAAAACGGATCATTCCTTAACACATTCAGTACTAAGAGACAATAGAGCAATTTTGGTTGCTATTCACACCTTGCTTCCTCCAACAATTGATCAGCCTGCTTAATACATACAAATACAGGAAAGGCCACAGCAAAATACATTTAATTAGTGCTTCATATAAGCTTTTTGGTTATGTTTGTTTTATTTGATATTTTAAATTCCCTATTTTGCTTTGTTTAATATTTCAATCTGAACAAATATGATGCATTGTGAAAACAGGAAAAGAAAACAGCATCTAAAGCATGTGCACTATACAAACTCAAACGGATGGTTAATGTATATCCCTTTTTATTGCACACATTCCAAAAAAGAGTGCACCTAAAAGTGAAACGTTACTAAATAAAGATACCAAACTGCATGCCCAGGCATACTCTCCCACACACTCAGAAATAGGCAAGCTTTACTAAATACACATAAAGAGAGCTTTGCCCTCCCTTATTGACACACTGCTTACTTTACATTGTTTCTCACACGCTGTTATTTTAGCTCTTCTATTAACACCTGCAGGATCCCCACATGAGAGATTACAGCATGACTCTTGCTTTTGAAATTTGTGTCTTTATTGTTAAAGCCAACCTGGTTAACACATCCTGAATCATAAGCTGTTCAGCTTTTTCTCAGAAGGGACAAGTGTAGGCCTTAGTTTTATTGTCTCAAACCCTTTGGGTCGTGCAAGCCAGATGTAACGTTTGTGTGTCTGTGTGTGAGAGGGGGCTGCATATGAGTGTGTGTTTACTGTATTTTAGGATTGCAGTGCTACTCCGGAAAGTAAAATGATTCAACAGATTGTCCAATAGACCATTATCACCTTTAAGTTGGGATAGTTCCTGTCATTTCCCATTTAAACATTTCTGCTTCAGTCACGTGACCTTGGTCAGGAGACACAGGGGGTGAAAATGTACCTTTCGGGTATTGACTTACTTGACTTTTTACAGAAGATAGTAAGGAACACAGTAGAATATAGAGGAAGCACCCGGTAACTAAAGTGATTGGGACTTGAATTACTATGCTATTCCAATTATTATCCACTTCAAAATTTCAGGTAAGACAGTACAAACAGGACACATCCATTTAAACACACACCGCCTGAGCTTTCCATCAAATGAGTTAAGACAACTCATTCAATAATGGGAAAAGATTTTAAAGTTACTTCTAGTATTACATGACTTTTGCCTGCCTCCTGCTCCTCTGGTTGTAAAATCTGTCTTTGCAAAACTGTTACTGTAAGTGTGCACTGAACTATTTTGCACCATTGTAAAGGGGAGATAGTAAACATAGAGAACACCCATCATTGTTATTGATGCATTCAACAAGCCATTTAGCCATCTCGTTTAGCCAAGGTGAATTTAATTTTGAAATCTAGGGAGGACTTCACTAATGCTGTGTCTGAGTTCACCGGAAAAAGGTGCAGTAGCACAGATATCACTAAAAAACAAAAATATCTCATTTACTAAAAATTAGCTCAATCCTTTTTATACCATTGATGATGGGTTGGATTTTGGCAGCTAGTTTAGATTAATAGATTATTCAAACCTCAGAGCTAAACTCAATAAATATGTGAGAACATTTTAAAGCAAAATTTCCAAGACGTGCTCCATTTAATCTGACTGAGCAAAAATTGATTTCCACATCTGCAAAATCAGTAGAAACATACCCCAAAAGACTTCAAACTGTAATTGCATCAATTTGTCGTTATACCTTTGCTATTCTGGGGGATTATAAAATGTATGGCAAACTTTTTGATTTTTACTGGTAAAATCATTTAACCAGACTAAAAATGCTACTGAAACTGAAAAGATGCAAATATTTCCTGCTTCTGTTCTGGAAACTATGGTACAACCATTTCAGTATGAATCTCAGAAATGTGAGTGTGACAGAAAAAATTTGCAAATGAGATGTTTTCTTTCTATTGACTTCAACACTTCACTGCAATAAACAATTTCTGACAGACATCCCAATTGTGTGTGTTACTGTGTTATACAGCTGTGTGGCTTTGCCCTCCTGCAGTGTTATGTGCTGTTATCCCGAGACTCTGATGGTGTTTGATATCAACCCCTGCTGTGCCCTGTTTAGACCCTCTTTAGCGCCCGGTGGGGTGGCCCAAAGGCTAAGGCAAGCCTGTGATTGTAGACCCCTGCAGTGCTGGGAATGAGGGGCCTGTCTCCCTCCAATTACATCCAACCCTGCCCTGTGAAACGCTAGGCTTTACGGCTCTTATCCAATATGAACCCCAGGCAATAGAGGGCAAGGAGAATAGGGCAGCAGCAGGTAGTAATGGAGCTTAAATGGCAGCAGGCATTCCACAGTGAGAGGCCTACCTTACGGTCGGAGACAGGTAGGGCAGCAGGTTAGCGGTGGATTTAAGAAGCCCAGTGCCTTCATCCACATGCAACCATGAAAAAACAAATCCAAAATTAATTTTAGGGAAACTTTTATACCACTGTTTTTATTTATTGATTCATTCATATAATATACAGTTGAAAAAATACGTATTTGTATACTTAGAACCGTTGTAGTCTGACATTAAATCAGACTACTCCTTTCTTGTGATTGGTCAGTTACCAAAACACAAGGAAATCCTTTAGATTCGCAAAACAATAAGAGGGAGACTTTGTTGTCTAACAACAAGGAAAAGTCAAGATGTCAGTAAGATCATTTTGGAGCTCCTCCTTGGGTACAATCTTCAGATACCTTCAGTTGCCCACATAATTTTATAAATATTTAGCCCCATAAAAAGTCCTTGAACTAATTCACCTGAGTCTGAAATTTCTGTTCGCTGGTTCATCAGTATTCCTGAATAACATTAAAAGAAGAATATCAGAGTAAGGGTATTGAAAAGTAAACGTGAAGGATTTAAGGCACTAAACATCGTCAAGAAATGGAAAGAATATTGCTTGTGTCTAAAAATGCCTAAAATGTAACTACATTGGAGGAGTTACAACCTTCAAAGCAGATTGCAAACCATTATCTTTACCAACCAAAAGCCCAGGAAAAAGGGTAAAGAGAAAACGTTAACTAAATGCATCAAAAGACAAAGGCCTGCAAAGTTGCTATGCTCACAAAATACTGGCATCTCTTGTGTGTGACAGATAATCTGGTAGCAGAACAGCACTCTAACATACGTACATCCGGACCTGTAGTATAATTTTGTATTTGAGAGAATGTGTGTCACAATAGCCCAGTCAAACTGCAGAACTAGATCCAGTCAAGGGTCTTTGGCAAGATTGCCACAAAACTGCCGGCAAGTTTTTTTTAAAAATACAACCAATCTGATTGAGCTTGAGCAGAGAAATGAACAATAACGTCTGTCCGTTTGAAGATTGAAACTGTAATTTCAGTGAAATGTGATGAAAGGACATAAAATAAAATGCCTATAAAATTCGTAAAAGTTTTTTGCACTAATGTGATTTCAATAAATAATTATATAAAGCCATAAGCAAATACCTCTTCCGATCCACTTTAGAACCCCATGAGGTAAGCCTAATTTAGCCCCTACCTCTCTTTGTTGGGTTTGAGTCAAAATAAAGTAGTATTGTTTGCATTTTACTGAATGTTTTAACAGCACAGTAACATCCTAAGCAGTAAGCACTCATCAGTAACTTGAGAAGCGAAGCTTTCACGAATAATTGGTTAGATTTTATGATGGGTGGGACCTCAGGAAAGGGGCTGTACAGGTGTTTAACTCCTGCTGAGTCCATTGGTAGTCCTGAGGCACAATGATGACAAGAACTAAGTGGAATGGCCTTAACTAAACCCTAATCAACCCTATGACTCATAAAAACATCGAAAAGCTCCAAAGATGAGACATTTTGGTTATTTTTTTGATGAATCTGCAAATTAGCAGTTATTCCACTGCTAAAATATTTGAAAATATGACAACAAGTCATACTCCACTGTTTTCATCACTACAACATACTTTATGTTGACAAGCTCCTTAGGCATCTGTAGATTTCTGTGTTTGAACATGGACTGATTAAATATAAGACAGCAGGACCAGTGAATTCAAAGTGCTGCTGCTTGTTACTATATGCCTTGGGACTCTGTGTTGTTTTTGGCTACACATCATGTTCTTGTGATTCATTTAGCAGCATCTGAGCCAAAGTTATGAAAGCACTTCCCCTCTGACTGGAATGTAGCGACACAATTAACAAAAATGCCCTCTGATGTCTTATCAGAGGTAAAACACAGTGAAGTGTGTTCACCCAGAAGCAGAGCTGTGGAGTGGCAGGAACACAAACATTTACTTTGCCAATTAAAGTGAACTTGCATGTTTGTGTTTATCATAGTGATGGGGCTAATAAACTAAAAATGAACAGCAACTAAGGCTTGTTTTTGCAACATAATATTAACTGAACCCTGTCTTAGCACATGATGGCACAGAAACAGTTGTTAAAAGAAATTCAAAGGGTTTGAAGGGTCTCAATTAATACAGCAGAATTGGCCTTTTTATATTACAAAAGTATATGAGACTTATTAATGTTGTCCTAAAGGTGGACATTTGACCTTTTCTTTCTTTTAAGCCTTGGTAGGATTTTCAGAATATCTCTGGATCAGGAGTAATTTAACACAAGAAACATGATAGCTTATGCCTATTGATTCGGAATCACCAGTGTAGTTTGGTTCTTGAACCTTGGACATCAACCACAATCTACCGTTTTGTGAATCTACCCCAAATTCTTGAAAAAGTATTCTTCAACTACCGCTCTAGGACAGTAGGCATTTCTGTGTCTCCTTTTTATAACCGCACTTTCTCCTCTCACTCAAGGTTTCAAAAATGTTTTGATCTTTTTTGTGAACCGTTAGCTTTTTCAGCAAGAAAATTTCTTGTTCACATTCTTACAGAGGATATCAGTCACTGTCAGCCGAAACGCTTGTACTCGTTTTAAACAGCTTCAAGCAAAAAAAAAAAAAAACAGAAAAGTACAGGAATGGAGCAAATGGCTGTAAAAATTAATTAGTTTGTGAGTTCCAGTTAATCTTAAAAGAAGGAACAAGGATTGACATTGGCCATTAGCCAGAGGATCACAGTCAGGCGTGTCTCTGGAAGGCTTTAGTGACTGCTAGTTGATTCCAAAGTACAGATAAAAAGTAGAAAGGGTTAAATGTGCTGATCAACTGGGATACACATTCGCAAATCCACTCGTGATCCATCAGTAATTTCCAAGTACGGTTTGACTGTTTGCAAAAGCAAACATCAATCATTTAATCCATGTGCTGCTTCAGGCGTCCGGAATGGTTAGTCTTGCTGCAAGCCAAGCACTGTTGCACTTAAACCTTAAGTGAACTCTAACAAACGTCTCCTTTCATGAGTTCATTTACAAACAACAGTAATGTTATTTTATCTTCTTATATTTTAATTTTTTTACATGTCATTAGGAGCCTTTTATAGAACATTTGGTTGTAGTTGACACCCTACAGGTTTTTTTAGTAAGTAATATATTTTATGCCCCTATTACATGCCACCGTCAAACATGATTAAACAAGGATATTTCACCCAAATGCACATAATTTAATAGATCATGCTGTAATTCACGGCATTTCCATATTCAGGGAAAGGTTCTTTATAAAACAAAACATATATTCCTCCCTAACATACTTTAATGTGTTTTGTTATCCAACGGTTGTTCAACACAAAAGACAGAAATTATTAGCTAATATATCACAGAAGAGATCAAAAGACCTTTAAAGTTGACAACAAAATATGACAAAAAAACAAAAACAAAAAACAAAAAAAACACTGATCCTTCTCCAAATCAGAATGTTTGAACTGGACAATGGTCAAAAATGTGTGACATGATAATCAATATGTTATGATTGTTTTCTTTTGATTATTCTCTCACAGCAATCTGATATATATATTTTTTTATTACTGGTTTTCTCTGTTGTTTCTCACTATCTTTTATTTGACTTTCCCTTTATTTTAAAACAAATCTTTTATGAAAAAAAAAAAAAACTACATAATTTTATAGCTCTTAAATTGGTAACACTAAAGCAGGATTTTAACTTAGATGTGGAGGCAGAAGAATTGTGGAGACACTCTTACTAAACTTGGTAGCAGACTCTTGCATCAACATCTCGCCAAAGGGGATTGTAGTGTCATACTACGTACTCATCCAAAAAGTTCTTGTTGGTAAAGATTAAAATAAATTTGGAAACCTGTTCCTAAATGTAATATAGTGTTACACGAAATGTCCATGGAAGCATTTGAACCCATCAGCCTTTTAGAAAGCTGAATGTAAACGGGAAATGTGCTGACACACCTCGTTATTGTTTTTCACTTTGGTAATTATAATATGTTGTTAATGGGGAGAGTTTACGGTATGCCGTGATGATGCATGAACTCCTGATCCTTCAGGTGAGTAATCAACAATAAATTCGTTTTCAGGGAAAAGTTGATACGAGAATGGAACCAGACAAACATGCATGTATTAACATTAGTGGGTGCAGCAAATATTCATGCATCAGTTAACAAATTAATTCCTAAATATACAGTACAGCAGCATTATTTAAGCACGGTTAAGTTCTAAAGTAATATCCCAAGTATTGCAAATCTGTTTAGAGTAACAACCTGAAAAATGCAAAGCGCGTAATCGAACTGCAAACCTACTATTAAATATACGTTATCATTAACTGGTAGCCTGGTCAAGCGGAAGATAGCAGACATGCAACTCGGGAAAATCTTCTAAGCTCGGTGGTCCCTTTGCATTGTACCAAAAGCCACGTAGCAGACACGGCACACATGTGGGAAAATATGCTACTGTAAGATGAAACCTAAAACGAACAAGACTGTGTTATTTACATGAGACAGTTCAAAAACTGTTACAAAAACAAACAAACACTGCACACCACCCTGAACCCACCATCATCTCAAGTTGCAGCATCCTGTTAGGGGGATCTTTCTTTTTTCGAAGCAGTAACAGTGAAACTGGTCACCGTTGATGGGGAAACGTATGTAGCTGAAAACTATGAATTCCTGAAAGAAAACTCGTTACAGGCAGCAACCTAAACTGGATGAATACAGGGAAAAAATAAATGTTGATTGTTTATATCAAACCAATTTCAAAGTCAAAGTCCAAACCAAATGTTTAACAGGTAATTGGTGGTATGATATAACTATTGCAGGTCGAATTTGTAGGTGAATGGTAAAGGGTTGGCATTTTAATTTCGGTGCATTCAACCTTTCAGACTGAAATTCTATTTCCCTTCTATTTAGTAATTTCATTATTTTGTGTTCATGGTAGCATAAACTTACAACTATATGAAATAAAATGTGCAGTTGTACTGTGGTAGAATGTAGAACATTGCATTTTCTATAGTAAGAAGGTATGACTTTTCTTGTTTCTTTAAGTATAAAAGTGCATTTGACAATCTCTCAGTTGAGACTGATAAAACGATAGCTTTAGGTTTTGCAGGTATCTATTTTCCCAATTTACCCCAAGTACATTCAAATAAATTGACTTTCCCTTTATTTAAAAAAATTATCCTTTATGCAAAAAAAATTATATATATATATATATATATATATATATATATATATATATATATATATATATATATATATATATATATATATATATATATATATATATATATATATATATATATATAT
>JAVLVB010001217.1:1358905-1378531 GCA_032876305.1 Orestias chungarensis | reverse complement strand
TTTTTTTTTTTTTTTTTTTTGTAACTCATCCGGACTTATTAAGAAAAGTATGGAACTTTCTTAGCCTGCCTTTGAGTGGTTTAATATTATTCATTGATTAATATGAATAAGTATGTTTCTTATAACTGTGGGTTACCCTAGACATCCTTGACATCATTGCAACCTTACAAGCAGTTGAGTTCAACTAACCCATTTGCATTCTACTAATAGACCTAAATAAAATTTGAGTGTGTTTTTAACATATAATTAGTATGTGAGTTATAACTGTGGGTTAACCTAGAAATCATCTAATATAAGACATCAGTTTCTTTCACCGGCAACAACAATTTAAAGTGATGAAACAGATTTCACAATGATTACGATCCAATTTGAATTAACAAATAAATAAAATAAATTGGTAAATAAAATGCCCTGAAACCTTAAAATTATGGAAAAAGTACAAAAAAAACTGAAACATTTCTAAATAGGTTAATATATTTTGAGTTATCATTAGATCCTATCAGGTACGCAAAAACTTGCATCCTTCAACTGAGTAATCAACAATAGATGGCTTTCCATGGAAAAGTTGCAACAAGAATGCAACTGAACAAACAAGTATTTACTAACGTAAGTGTGAGCAGCCAAGCGTTTAACCATCAGCAGAAAATGAATCCCATAAATGTCAGTGAAACCCATTTGTATTTTAATACAAGACCTACATTTAATGAGACCATGTTTTATACTTAAGAAAGTGCAAATGACTCTTATTTAAAAATGTATGGAATCTTCTCAGTCTACCTTTGACTTTTTTAACCTTAATATAATTAGTATGTGAGTTACCTAGAATTAATTTAATGTGAGACGAAAACAGTCTCCTTTACCAGCAACAACATTTCAAAGTGATGAAACAGATTTTTCAGTGTTTAATAGCATTTTTTTTTCTCACTGGGTAAAAAAAACGCATTCAAACCTTAAAATGAACATAAAAATTTACGTCAGGTACGTAAAGATCAGATCATAACTGGACATTAGCAGAAAATGATGGGAATTTAATCTGGTTTGTAAATTTAAACATATACATCACAGATTAAAACAATTTCTTGATTGTTAAACAGGATTGAAACGGCAAAGTATATCCAAAAATCCATGCAAAGAAAATGTATGAAACCCCAAATTTCACAAGTAATATTCTTTCTTTTGAATCATAACTTTATGTATGTTGGGCACAGGGATAACCCAAAGTATATGCGGCCTTAAGCAAAATTTGCTCTTCTTAATTATTAGCAAAATAACAGATAATTGGTTATCAATCGCAATACTGTATTTACCAAGAAACCCCAGCTCAAACACAAAGTAAATTTTACACCTGTAGCATCAAAACTATGATAACAGAACAGTTAAATAGAAATCAGTCTTTGTACTTTTACAAACTAAACTCTCAAATTATTTTAAATTTGGTGCTTAAACAATCAATCAGATGAATAGAATTACCATTCTCAATAAACAAATCAATAATTGATAACCTGACAGGAGCAAAAACATAAGTTTAGAGAGTTTTTAGCTCTTCGGTATGTATCCACAAATATCCACAAATTGTATTTTTCCCTAATTTCCTTCAGCTATTTTTTTGTAGTGATGGTCTATGTGCTAACATTTTCTAACTCAACTTTGTTAGTTGCTCTTGTATGAAAGGAGCTCTTTGTGTGTGTGAATGTTTGTCTTTCTCAAGTTGACCAAGTAAAAAACTCAACACAGTCTTGCTGTTGGGATGTGACTTTTAGGTCAAAGAATGTTTTAGTTTATACAAGAAATTTCTGTATGTTTATAGATTCAAGGACTTGCGTCTAAATAAGTAGCGTTCGTGAACTTCTGAAGAGCCCGGGGTAACATCTTTGAGGGGAAAATACGGCATAGCAAGTGATGACAATGCCACCAAGAGACAAGTACATGACAGAGTGAGAACGATGAGAAACATGAACAAGTGATGGCAGTGGAGGCAAGGGGAGATTTAGGAAGTGAGGGGTTGCTCATAAGGGCTTTGGTTACATTGATAGAGAATACAAAGTGTCAAGAGAAAAGAGGTTGGAGAGGTTACTCCATCCAAAGAGCTGTATCTTACTGTCACAGGTTGACAGGTGGGAGAGTCTGAGAGTTTAGAAAGGGTGTAACTGAGATAAAGTCACTGAGAGGCCATACACTGGCAAAACAATGTAAGGTCAGCACTTTGCTCAAAGGAAAACTTCCTGAGAAAAAGGTATAAGTTATCATTTTAGAGGTTTTTGTTATTGTTAGCACGGACTTTCTCCAGCATATGTTTCTGTGTGTGGTTCTGGATCCAGAAGACCCGGGTTATCTCCAGACATTAAACAGGATTCTATCGTGCTTGTTTGTTTTAGTTTGATTATAAAGCCAGTAAATAAATAATAAGGAATTTATATAGAATAACAGAGACAGATATTGGGCAACCTACTGCTGAGTTACAGATTGGTAGGTGACTAATAATATCTGTGTTTGTGCCTACCAAGTGCTTTGCTCTGTTTAAGGAGCGGAAAAACAGAACATGTCTCATGAAACATGTGACTCTAACATGAGAAAAACACACATTGTGCACACAATCCTCCACCGAGATAATACCAGAAGAAGGCCTGAAAGGTAAACATGATATTAACTTCAGCTAAGAAAATCTTGTATCCAGTAGACAGTTTGTCTAAGGTATTTAAAAGTCGATACAGAGAACCCAGAATAAGAGATCCAGTCCAGTTGATTACTAGATGACTCAACAAGATCTGGCAACCTACTGAATGAATGAATGAATACATATTAGTTTCAAACACGTTAATCTATTTCAAGTCAAGACATGTTACGTAAGACTTGCCTCAGGAATGTATTGAATGACACTCGTCTTTAACCATCAAGGCTTCCGTTTATTTATTCAACTATTGTGTCCATTTCATCTGCATTTATTCAGTTGTATTTTTAGGTGGCCAATCCCTGGATGCATGCGTAAAAAGAATGCAAGTGAACATGTTGGACAGATCACCGATCGTAACCAAACATACCAACCACTACTGCCCCAGTCACACGCAATGATACGGCTTTTCTGAGGGTCAAAAGAGGCTTTAGCTTTGTGTGATCTTCACAAAATCTAAAGCTGCTTATTCAGACAAACAGAATATTTAATGGCAAAGATTGTGAAAAATTATTCAATTTATTAACTTTTACAATACAGGATTTTATTTGAGTTGCAGATTCAAAGCCTTATTTATTCTAGACAGAAATAAAAGAAATGGGCTATGATATTTTTTTTCTGCAAAGTGGAATTAAACATAACACACAAAAACACACACACACACAAAACCCTAAAAAAGCAAAACAAAATTGCTCTATGATTAAAAACAAACATAAAATCATTGTTTTGTGTAATGAATACAATTTATAATTGAACAATTAAAAACATGACTCACATGTCTTAATAAATTGCACCACAGCTACGTTTTTTTTGTTTTTTTTTGCACATTACGAAATCCACGTCTGATTTACTAGGCAAATAGCTCTAACTATTCTCAGACACAACCACACCCAATCAGAGATCAGAGCAATCACTTTTGGCAAGTGTCAGGCATAATTCAACATCTTCAAATTATTTCAAAATGAGATCTTCCCCCTGAACAAATGTGCATAAGTTTCACTAGTTGAATCGTTAAGACAAGTTTCCGATAAGTAGTCCCAAGCTCACTGTGCCATGCAGGCAGTTTAAATAATTTGTAAATACTTGAGACATACATGTCGTTTTCCGAGGGATTATTATTTGCTGGGCACGTGGTGCCATTTTACAGCCTGTTCAGTTAACCACGCTGCCTACCACTGTTTTGAAAATGCTGAACTTAAAAAATAATCTAAATGAAAATGTGATTTTGCATCATGGCCATATTTAATGCCTTAAAATTGTGAAACTTGAAGGGTTTGTGCCAAAACAAACGTCCCACAAACGTGACTTTGCGTCGACTGTTCGACTTGCTGCCATGCTTGGCCCTTGAAGATCCGGGGTTAAACAGGGCAAGTACCCATTGCAGGTGCAAGCATTTAGGCATCTCTGAATGGCTGCCATCAAAAATTAAAAGATTGCTCAAACCTGCATGAATGAGTCAGAGTAAGACTTCTATCATATCATAATAAGATATAAAGGTTTTAAAAAGTTATTTTGTATTGTTAGACCCCCGAAACGCATAAACTATTTGGACCAACTTCATTAAATAAAGACATTATATTTTATTTACATTATAATTTCTGGGTGGTTTTTATCCCATATTTTATGATAAAGTTTACATATTGTTTCAGCATACTCAGAAAAACATGTCTTTTAAATGTACGTGCTCCTCAAAGTTAGCGCGCTTTGAGACCGTACCTATCTACATCGGTGTCCATACAGTATTGTCATCTCTCTAAATAAATGGGTGTGTAAGGCTAACATGCAACCCAGTACTCGATCAGTGGTAATAATGTAATTGGCTGGCGGCTTTTCTCTTCATGTGGTCACAGTGAGTGATGTTATCTTCAAACCACAGGCGCCAAACCAATAGAATGAAAGACATCAGTATCAAAAAAAGCACAACGGTTAGATGAAATCAGATTTCTGGCCAAATGTGTGGTCTAATAATGAAGCAAGCAAGTTTGGAATTAGAATGGCAACAGATGGTACTGCAGTTAGGGTGTTTCGAGAAGTAACAGAACATGATTTACAGGGTATTCAATTCTCTTGTAAAATATAAGAGAATTTATTTGATTGAAAACATAGTAATCCAATGTAAATGACATAATAAATAACTGTAATTTACTTTTGCATACTGCTGTGATTAATTTTCGAGATTTTTATTTTTACCACATTTTATCTGTGGAGGGAAAAAAACCCTCCATATTTATAAGGTTAAACTAATTGTAAAATACAACAGTAAAAGTTAATATGTCTGCCAGAAGCTAAACTGCAAGTTGATATGTAAACTTTCAAAGCTTAATATTTTATCCTCATATGCAGGTGAGTTAAATGTCTCCGTGGTAGACTAGTTGATTTTAGTCTTTTGTAGAGCATGTTATTATAGAATATGATGCGGCTGTCTGAGCAACAAGTAAAGCAGAAAAGACTAAATAGCACCGTGACAGGGCCCATATTAACAGCAAAACATAGGAGCTTTTAAATGATTTGTGTCATCATCTGCAGAGAGGTTTAGTCCATGAAATCCCTCCCAAAGCAGCCAAAGCCAATAAGCACATCACAACAAAGAACTTTCTGCATTCCCTGGGTTTCCAAAACAATTAGGCATGTTAAAGCACCTAGATATATTAAAAACATTTCCATCATAGTGACAAATAGATACCGTACATTCTGAAATAGTCTCATGGATATCAGACCATTTTATTCTCATATTGATACCTCGTTTAGATTGATGTCATTAATCTGAGGTAGGTCTTTAGTCATTACTACAATAAAATAATTTGTGTAAACTAATAAATAAAACAAACTGAAACAATGTAGCTCCTTTGTGCAAAAAAACAAAAACAAACAAAAACTCTACTGAGAACAATTGTAAATAATATCAATGGCTGGCATGGAGACGCAATGTTGCTGCTGAAGGGGAAAAGTCGGCAGGAGGAAGAGTCAGATATAAACAAAGTCTGATCGAACTGTATTGTATTTTGTGCTGAACACTAAAAATGCTCAAGAAACCATGTAGTAGTACTACTTTCCGGTAGGAATACTGGGGAGTTTTTTACAGTTTAAGTACCACCTCTGTTTGTTGGTATTCTTGTTGGTTTTTGTGGGCAACAGGCCAAAACCTTCTGCTGCCACATTTTGTGAGAACATTAGGGAATTTATAGGACATATTCAGCATCTGTTATATACCCTCCATTTCCAGAGTCCGGTGTAGTTTTAGCTCAGAGATGCCTTGAATGTCAATTATGAGCAAACAAGCATTTTGCAAGCTTATATTTGTAAACAATCTTTGAGAAAAAAAGGAGAAATGAATGGGTTTAAGAAAGAAATAAGTAAAATTGTTTACAATCACATTATTTAGTCCCTTTATAGTGATGTAGTATTTATAAAACTTGTAAAGTAAAAATACTTGTAGCATTAACATTTAATTTCATATTCACAAAACGTTTAGGGTAATCTGCATGTATTTATTTAGACAAGCACATTTTTCAAAACTATTAAAAGAGGCATCAAAACATTAACAATATATTTTGTCATTTTGTATTCATTAATAATATATTCACGGATCTCTGTCAGTTTTAAGGCAGCATGACAACATTAGGAACTCTTAAATGTATTTTAAAGTCCTTTTGATTAACAAATTCTCCTCATGGAGGATACAGATTGGTTATAGTGATACACAAGTTTGGATTAAAAAAACATCTGACAAAACAAAAACAAAACAATTGACCTATGTTAAAAACATGAGAATAACAATTTAATAAAACAAAACAGCAAAAACCTCTTTGGTAAACTGATAAACATCAATGAGCATATGCAGAGGGAAACATCTGGAAAAGACACCTCCAAATGTCGTTTCCACTAATCTGTGCTGGACAGGCTGGACAGTGCAGAGGGCTCCCTGAGATAGCGCCTTTTCTCTAACAGAAATACCAGAGGCCATAGGCAGATAAGAGCTGTGAGGAACTGTCCAGTTCTCCGTGTTTTCTGTGTCCATGAAGCGATAAGACATGTGAGCTCACTGGGGTTCCTGACAAAACCTAAAAAACTCTTTCTTTGAGCAAGCTGACAATTTTTCAACCTATTGAGTCATCCTAAATTTGAGAATTATTTCTCTACACAAAACGGCTACCAGATAAATCAAAGTAAAATCCCAAAGCCCCATGTCAGATGTGACGTTTTCACAGGAAGGATATTTTAAGGTGATGGTTTTATACAAAGTAAAACAATCAAAGAAGAGGAACTTCAGCAAAAATGTCACAAAATTTAAAAGAAAAACAATATTGCATGAAAACATGAAAATATGGATGACTTTAAACTTTCTGCTCTCAAACTCCGAAAAGACAGAAGTTGTTACCGTTGGACCAGAACCTCTAAAAAGAAACTGCTTAGTCATCGCCTCAAACTGGATGGCATCAAACTGGCCTCTGGTAACAATGTAAAGAACCATGGTGTTATTTTTGATCAGGATATGTCTTTTAAGTCCAATATAAAACAGGTCTCTAAGATTTATTTATTTCACGTTAGGAATATAGCCAAAATTAGAAATACTCTCTCTAGGACTGATGCTGAAAAACAAGTCCATACATTTGGTACTTAACTACTGTAACTCTTTATTAGCAGGAAGTTTGCAAGACACAGTTAAACGTCTTCATATGTTCAAAAACGCTGCAGCAAGAGTTCTGATGAAACTTAAAAAGAAAGATCACATCTCTCTTTTTAGATTCCCTTCATTGGCTCCCTGTCAAATTCAAAGTCGTTTGACCTATAAAGCCCTCACTAATCAAGCTCCATCATACAATACTTCTTATATTCTTAACAGAGCACTTTGCTCTCAGACTGCAGGTTTACTGGTGGTTCCTAGAATCTCTAAAAGCAAAATGGGAGGCAGATGTTTTAGTTACCTGGCTCCTCTCCTGCGGAACCAGCTAATCTCCGTGAGGCAGACACTAGTTTCAAAGCTAGGCTGTTTCATAAAGCTTATAGTTAGGATGAGGTAGAGAAGACAGCCAAATCAGGTTGGGGGAAGAAATCAGTCAAGACACACAGTTCCCCTTTGCTCTACCTTCTTCATGTCTCACACTACAGGGTTGGTCTATTTAGGTTATTTCTATAGTTATGCTCAGAAAGACTTTGACTGCTAGAGGAATATCTGACCACTTCTCACTCCGCTACTTTCTTCCTTTGTCCAATCCGCTTTAGTTGCCGTTATTTCAACCTTGTTAACGTTTGGTTTTCTCCTAGTGTTCTTCACTCCATAGTAGCTACACCTTGTCTGGCGTTCTGTTAGCTGAAACAGGTACTTGGAGGAGAACATGGGCTAAGATGCTGCCAGCAACATTCTATAAACTCTCTTTTTTTTAGTTTCCTCTGCATCTATTTTATTCTGCTGTTTCTTCAAACCCTGAGTGGCAGATGGCCACTCTTACTGATCAGGGTTCTGCTGGGTATTTCTTCTTGTTAAAGGGGAGTTTTTCCTCTCCACTGTCGCTACATGCATGCATTATGAGGGATTGCTGTCAAGTCAACGACAACTGCTGATTCCGGAGGAGGAGTGAATGCTGCAAGTCAATGACTCAATGCAATCTGCTGGGTTTCCTTAGATTGGAAACTGTTTCAAACTGATTTGTAATTATGTATCCATGTTTTGAATTAATTTTCTTGTAAAGTGCCTTGAGACGACATCTGTTGTAAATTGGCGCAATATAAATAAAGTAATTCTTTATTCTCATACAAGAACTGAAAAAATATTAATAGAGATAACCATGTTTTAAACATTTTTTTTTCCTTACTCATTCCCTGTTAATATAAAAAGTATCATTTTTCTGATTAACTTTAATTTCTCCAAAGTTATTTCAACAAAGATTCGAAACAAAATGCTAAGAACAGAATTTGAATCTGCTCGATAATTACTTCCAGGACATAACTTTTTTTGTTTCCAAAACAGTTTAAATTTCTACTTCATTCAGCAGTGACATTCACCAGTGAGTTAGTGTCGTGCAGATTTAGTCATTTTCACTTTGGTTTGTTTTTTGGTATCCAGCTTGTTGAAACAATGGTTTGAGGCAGACAAACAAAATTTATCTTGAGTGGACACCATTAGCACTGAAAATGTGATACGAGAGTGGGGGCAGGTAGTTAGGCAAGTCAGTGACCACATATGATGACAAATTAGGGGGGGAGAAAACTTGTCAGCCTAACCCCAAAAGCCAAAAGATGAATGCATTTGAGTTAAGCCCTATGCAAAACTTCCAAGGACCACCTCTGGGATCAGTGAAAAATTTGGGAATTAGTCTGTCAGTACCTCTTTTTCCAGATAAAACGCACCATTAAGCATATATAATGATTAATTACGACTATAAATGCAGGGTTTCTTGAGAAAAACAAACAAATTAAGACACTTAAATACGCAAAGAAAAGTCTACAAAGTGAATGTTTTGTTCGATAAGCCACTACATGGCTTTCTCATAATAAAAGTTAAAAGTCTTAAATGATTTTTGGCACTGTAACAAAACATTTTAAAAAGTGCACATCTGCTCTTATCTATTATTTGTTGTGGAATTAAGTTAATGTGGATCTTTTATGTTTCTGCTGCGTTCGCAGCTCTTCTCTTTTAGTAGGGTTCTAATTCTTTACGAATATGTATTGTTTTTGTCAGCAATCTGCTAGATTATAGAATCAGGAAATATTACATTACATCAAATGGCTCAGACATGATAAGGAAGCTTGATGTACATTTTTAAATTACATGTTAATATATAAAATTTTCTTAATCATGAAAGATGCAAAAAGATTTTATCCAGACTTGTTGTGATGTTGTGCAACTTTAAATAACTTATTCAAAACTGCTTACAATTTTTTTAATCAGCTAGATACCTGCTAGATCTTAAATAAATTACCTTTATTTTGGCTTCCTTCTTTGTAGCCAATAAAATATCTTGCCTCCCTGTTGGAAAGGCAATGCCTTAAGAGCTTTAGGTCTTTCATACTCATAAGTGCAACTGTTGTGTCAATCTCTAGCAAAGTTTACATCATGACTTCAAAAAAAAGATACTAAGACTGCATTAAAGTTTATTGTTTGACTTGGTCAGAGAGTAAAACGTTCAATTCTAATAAAAAATGGAAAACTGAATAAAAAAGTAGACTGTCATTACCAAACCAAATGAATCAAGTTATGTAAATGTAAATAAGTCCCAAACATCAAATAAAGCTTTAGTTTAGAGTACAACTTTGGGAGAACAGAAACAATAGAATTGGACATTAATTATTGTGAACACGCTGTACATGCACATCTTAGGTTTGCAGTAGAAACTGTTCTTTGACACTGTGGTTCTCGGCCAACAGCCGGTCCTGTTCTACTCGTTGATCTAGGTTTAGCAATCACCTCCTTCCCTGGCACACACTACATACTCTACATGTGCAGACAAATTGCATATGAAATAAAAACATCGGCTCAGATTTGGAAATCAGTAAATCCACCTGCAGCTATATAAGACACACCTTTTGACTGAATAGATATAAAAATGATTACCTAACTAAAACAATCTGTAAGAATACTTTCTACTTGTAATCCAAGATCTCTCAGGAAGTCTACTAATAATAGTCTTGATATTCTTTGACAGCTCTTTGGATGCCTCTTTGGTAGATTGTCCTTTATAGTGAAGGTCGAGAATATATGTAACTGATTAGTTGGCTTGTATCTAAATGCCAAGTATGCCGTCTATTTTTGTCAGTCCTATGGTAATGTATTTGCTGGATCAAAGTTATGCTGAACCGTGGAATACACGGTTCAGCATCAGCTCAGCATCGTGGACAAATCAGAGAGAACGCTGAATTTCTGACTAAACAGACGAGGCTATGCTTTTATTTTGAGGTCAAGGATGGATCTTTGAAATCTGTAAAATAATAAAATATTTTAGAAGTTTTTTTTATTTTTAATATTTTGGAGCAGTTTGAAGTCATTTGTCTTACCATTGTGGTGACATTAATTACAATTTGTAGCAAGCTCTAGCAAACGTGAACAGATTGCATTGAACTATCAATATTTCTGTGTCCACTGATAGTCCATTTGATTGAGTAAATCAAGAGTACTGACTTTTATTAAAAATTATGAACATCCAGCACCTCTCAGGTCATAACAGGAATTACACAAGATTAAGATTTGCAACAACACAAAGTGTCGAACTGCAATCCGCATTTTGACTTTAAAGGTGTTACTTTAAGTCAAGACTGTCTTGCCATCTCTGCTATGCACACAAGAACCATTTTCTTTGTAAACAATAATTGAAGCAGCAGAACACACCAGTGTGTCACTGGTGTCAATGAACCTAGCAGTGTTTGTGCATTTTGTAATAACAAAAACTTTAACAGAAATACAAAAAATTGTTGGTTCTTTGTGCAAAGCTACATTGCCTTCTCTCTCTCTCTCTCTCTCTCTCTCTCTCTCTCTCTCTCTCTCTCTCTGGCATGTTTGATGTACTGTACACCACAATGCACACTAACAGCACAACACAGACACACGGGAATACATCATAAAGTAACTTTTGTGGGAAGAAATTTAGAGCAAAAAAAACAAAACATCATAAAGTAACTTTTGTGGGAAGAAATTAAGAGCAAAAAAAAAAAAGAAAGTTGTATACGGGTTGGATTTTTGTGCAACAAAAAGTTAAATCAGTGAGATCTGTGAATAAGTCTCTTCCTGACACGCAAATATGGAAACATTGTATAATTTCCTAAAATGATTTCCATATTTTAAAATGATCCTGATTTGATTTATTTGAATTTTAACCCTTGTCATATTTTAGAAATGCTACAAATTGTGTTTTATGACCCTATTTTTATTACATAATACAAAACGAAAAGAACTGACAAAGCATGTTATCACAGCAGCTAATGATGGCCAAGAACATGAATAATGAGAAGCCTTATTGTCAAAAGTCTGTGCTTTTTTGAGATGCAAAATTAGCTAAATGTATGGCAACCATTTGTGCTTTCTGTATATCTGGCACTTTCTCTACAAGCTTAGGGAAAGTGGCAGAAAAACATTTGTTTTTCCAACACTTTGCAAGAACAAACAAGACTGTCTTGAATCTCGTCATGCCATCATAACCATCAATGCTTGTCTACTTTTATTGGTATTTTTACATTTTTGGCTGTATTTGTTGATCTGGGATCTTTGTATTTCTTCAGACAATCACTGACTTCACTCCACAGTTAGGTTAAGCCACAAAAGGTTATTGCCAAGTTATGTGGTTGCTCATAGCTACGTATCCAAGCACATTAAAGACAATTCTGGTGACCGGAGACAGTGTTGCAGAAAGTGATAGTGTAGCAATAGCAAAACCCCATCCTTGATAGGAGTATGAGGCATTGTCCCTCGAGAGTCGGAGGACATTAACAAGATATGGACTGCAGCTACAATGCTTCTAGAGACGTTACATGCAGACACCACCAGTACACCTTCAACACCTAAAGTGTCCAAAAGCTTTAAAAAGTATAATTATCTGATACAATTACATCACTCTGATTGACTGGCACAGTGTATATGGGTTGACCTAAACCCCATAGAGAATAAATGAGTCAATGATAGGAGATAAATTGAAAAAAAGAGAGACAACTTTTTAGCACGTTAGCATTGCCATAGACTCGTCATCAAAATTTATGTCTTAAGTCTATATATTATATTTCACATTTTAATTTAAAGTGCTACTTTCTTTTATGCTACCTTTTTGTGTAACATGCAACTACAGAATGATAAAAACTATTTGTCAATTGTTGGAAAAATTCGTTGTAACACAAATAACATCTCTTTAATAAAGATTCTCCTCTGGAAGTTCAGACAAGTTTTGAGTTTTAAAAATAAAAATTGAGATGTGAAGCCAATAATACAACACATATCCAATAAACTTCCTGATGTTGTTGCTCTGTGTTCTGTCTAAACCTATCTGAACACCAAAGGCACGGAGAATCCTTAAGTTCTGTGAATTGTATTATGTAGGTCTTGAATTACATCATTACAACCAAAGGGCTATGACGTACATTAACATCTTTTACGATATTTATTGCAATGTTCTGGATAGAACCTGAGGTTATTGGCATGTGGTGGTTTGATGCCTTTTGGGTAATCACTGTGGTCTGCACATGGAATGGGAATCCACAGATTGTGTGCACCATGTTCCCCTCTAGAACATTCTGTTGTCCTGCCACACCAGAAAACATGCAGACAAACAGCAGCACAGCAAGTACTTAATGTTGACCCAGCTGATTAAGCATGAGCAGGACGCGCCACAACAAGCCCAATCCAAGGAGCTTCTATAACCTGCAGTTCATAAGACAGATGTGGTGTCCCTGTGCCAAAAACATCCCAGTAGCATTAGAGGGTCCCATATAATGTGTTTAATTACTTTTGTAACCCTGTTGTCATTTTTCTATCGCTGTTATGTAACTCCTATCGTAATCACATGGAACTACATTTTCATGTTAAAATCTGAGAACCCTTAGCATATAATCTAGCAGAAAATCTTGTCTCCATGTTCCATCAGACTCACTCTTCACCCCTCCTCCACTAAGGAAGAGACTCCCGGCCTGGTCCCAGTCACTCATCCTGCTCGGCTCCCCTTTGTCTCCGTTGGGCGAGGGAACTGAAGAGTGTAATTGGCCGAGCCTGCTCAGGTGAAAGCTGGCCTCTTGTCTAGGGACACAAAACCGTCTCTCTGTGTGTGTCTGCAATACTGCAAGGTCAAAAGGACACTCCACATTAGAGTATACACACAAACACTCACATAAAATACTCTTCATTCATTCTCCAACCTTCCAACAATTGGCGCAGTTACCTGGGAAAGGTAATTATTTGCTCTCCTGTCCATCTTCTGGTTTCCACAAGATTTAGCAGACTGATCTGAAAGTAACGAGAGACCAAATTCTTCAACACACCTCTTAGTGTTAGATAAGCTTTATTCTTTTTCAAAATGTTAATTTTTTTAAATAATTTCATTCATTTAGCTAAGAACATAGTCTGTTTGTGGCACAATGTCTGTCTTGCATGGGTGGATTTAGGAACGTTCTTTAACATTTTAAGAAGTTTGAGATAATATTGTAGTTTCTTTGCAGGCAGTTCCTCTTTAGACATTGTCAGACATTAACATTTTGAGGTTTAAAAATACACATTTGAAATCTGATATTCATGTTGAGTGAAATGCAAACCTTTCTGTACAAGTGTGAACATTACATCTTAAAAGGTAAACTCACTGTGCAAATATATCACAAAACCTGGTTTAAGCATCATTACATGTAAAGTAATCTGATTTCCAAAAAATATAAGTTCAATCAGATTGAATAGAGGACAGATAATTGAAGGAGATTGATAAACCATTTCCGAGTTGATCTGTCTTTGTGTTTTGGATCGTTTTCCTGGATCAATGATGCGTCTTTCTCCGCTGTCTGGCAAAAGCATTTTGATTTTGATTTTAATTGTTCTGTTTCAACATACAGTTCATAATGATTGTAACAATACCTTTGGAAAAGAAACATGAGCTGATTTTCCACATAATTTACTCACATCCTGGTGAAAATTGAATATAAGCCTTTACCTATTCTAGCGGCCAGTTGCAAGCATGTTTATTATAGCATGTTCATTCAACAGGAAGCTATTGATAACTATACGTACCTTACACTCATACATAATAAAACCATGCTGAATGTTACACAATGTTTTTAGCTGGTATTTTAACTTCAATCAGTTTGTATGATTGTATTCTGTTAGAAATTAGCTGCAATAAATCTGTGACTAATATATATATATATATATAGCTTTTTGTTTATAATGTGACATGAGTCATGAGTTTGTTGATTATTGGATTAGAAGTAACATAAAACCATAGATAAATGGAAACAAATAAACAAACAAAAAAATATTTTTTTTATCCTTTTAAAACACTGTCATTATGGTCCTAATAGGCATCCTGTGCAGTTTATGTCTTCTTTATTAACTTCAACAGGAATAAAAGACGATTTTAACTACAGTTTCTTATTATCATTTTTTGGTACACTTTTTTGAAGGCAAACATATTTTGAATGTAGCAAATCAATAAAGCATGTTAAAGTAGTCCTCTGCTACTGCTACAAGATAAAAGTAAAAAAACACACAAAAAAAACCTAAACAAATATATTTTGCCCACTAAGAAATGTTTGCCACATACATTAGTAATTGAAAAGATATTCTATTGTTTGTTGAACAACATCTCACACTTTGTAGAGCCAACAATACAAGATAGAAAAAAAAAGTTCCGTTTTTTTTTTAAACGTCAGTGAATAGTAATGATTAAATACAAAACAAAATATTGAATAAGAACTCTCTTCCATGATATATTTCTTGGCAACATAGGTGGCCTCATCTGGAAACAAAGTCTTCCCAGCCCTGCCGTACACAACTACATGGTGTTATGTACTATACATCCCCTTTTGGCCTCCAACTCACCCGCATTGTGCACTACGTGTCTTTAGTATCTCTATGGCCCATGACGGAAAGCAAAGAAATTAGGTATTTGAGAAAGCCCTACGTCATTTCACATCTATCACATATATTTGATTTTTTGTTGTTTGCTGCACTTATGACTTTGTTCGGTTTAAATAGGGAGGATAAATCTGTGTCAGTAAAATCAAGAGGTTTTGAGCCTCTTATAATTTATGCACCTAATGATACACGGTCCCTGCACACCGTGTACTGGGATATTTGGTCTCAGTGGGAAACTGACATTTCTTTTTTTTTTTCTTTGTCTAATGCCAACAACACTGAAATAGCAAGATTGTAACTTTAATGACTGCCATGTATAAGGGAACCGTCCTAGGTTAAATGACAATATATCTAGCATCATGTGTTTTTCTTTTCTACTTTTACAAAACCACAACAATGGATCTGTTTTTACCCCTTTGTCATGTATCAGCATAGAATATCAGGAAGGTTACACAGCTTAGTCTCTAGAGGACAAATGAAGTAGAGCTGCCCGGTTGGATGAGTAGCTATTACTTTTTACCCAAGAGCAAAACCAGAATCTGCTTTCTGATTGGGCAGAAATAGCCAGCTTTAAAGTGAATTAACTTGTACACTCAGTAAATATCTACTGCAACTGCCATAAATCTGCCCTCAATTATCTGAATAATGTGCGGTGTTAGTTTTTTGTTTGTTAGTTTGTTTGTTTGTTTTTTCTGCAGATTGCATTTCTCATGCAGAGGTCAACAATCCATGACTGAAGTACATTATGTAGACAACCATGCATTCTCACTTTCAACCAGGCTAAAGTGAAACTACGAGTTATCTTTACATGCATGCAAAGTACACCATAGCATTGTCATAAACTGATAACGTCAATATTATTTCAAAGAGCAATCGCTGATATTAACCTTTTTCGGTGGAAATGTGCTGTTTGGTTAAATACTTTACACAGATAATTATTTCAAAACAGAGTTTTTGTGAATATCGTGAGAAGATGTTTCACACTATATGAAACCTGACAGTAATCCAGTTTAACTCATAAAATAGTTTCAGGTTATTGTACATTTGTACATGCTTATATTGTCATATGAACAGAGAATTTGCATCGTACTATGTCTCATTGTGAAACATATACAGCAACTCCTCCTACTTTAAGGTGTCATAACATGTTATTTTTTTGTGTGTGACCAGGCACATGGTCACACACACAGAGAAAATACTGGCGGAACAGGTAATCGGCCCTTCAGGTAGAGAGTTAAATAATAGCACTAAGAGAATGCACTGATACAGGTGCCACAGGCCAGCAGGGAGATGTAAAGCTGAAACTGAGACAGAGAGACAAGATAGGCTAATTCTGGTGCATTTAAATAAAATCAATACAGATCAGATTAAATTAAAACAGGTATGCAATTTTATTATGTGGGCAGGCATTTGCTGTAAAATTTGGCGTATCTTCGTACATATTTAAGTTATGGTTTCCACTAAAAGTCTGTGTTAGGGCAACAGATCTAAGAGCCTATTTTTTCTAGTTTTAAGTTTAATTTTTAAAAGTAGACGCTGCATATTAATCACTTTTACATGTAAATACATGGGATTACAGGAAGGGGATTTGTTCTCATTTCTAGTCCAATTGGCTGGATGATCAACGCAAAATGAAAGTTTGTTGACACACTATGATGATGTTTTAACACTCAATCTTTGGTAGAAACATTAGTTATAGCAAATATTATTATCCTGAAACTAATTTAAACTTGGTTTGATACTATTATTATTTTTATCCTTTTGTTTTAAGTCATAGTTTGCAGAGAGGATATTAAATTTCTCATTGAGCAAACAAATCAGTCAGATGTATTTTTTTTAAAGCACAATGTAAACATTTGTTGATTGATTAAGAAAATTAAGGACAAAAGTGACATTACCAAATCTAATGATTTTTTTTATTCTTTTTTTTTTAAACATAATATACACCTCATCAAAGAAACTTGAAGAAACATAAATGTGAAGACATATCATTTATTTTCTGCTTGTTACAACAAATCACCTGCATGTTCCACATATTTACCTGAAGACGTGTTTAGAATAAAGTATTTTCTTGCTGAAAGAAAAAAAATCCACAACTGATTATAGTAAAAAAATAAAACACTACTATATAATAAAATAAAATAAAATCATTGGGCATCACCAAAAGACTACCTTGGCAATATTGAAACCTAGAGGGAGCAGTATCATGTGTTCTGGGGTTATTTTAATCAGTTTAACTTTTTTATCAAGGGAGGATTACAAAAAACAAACAAACAAAAAAAAGATGGCCCCCAAAAAAGCTGGTGATCAATATAAATTTCGCTTTGCATCCTCCAATTCAGTCTATAACCACATCTGAATGACCTGATAACAGGAAAACATGTATATAAGTGGTCTAGCCATGAAATGTGACTGTGAGCAAGAGGTGTCCTCAAAATCCGCTCAAAAGTACATTTATGAAACTAAGAGATGAAATATTCAGAAGTCAAGATTTGGCATCTCTTGAATCAAGACGTGGTTTAATAAAAGGTTACTGTAAAAGTGTGCTCATACTAGTTTATTATTTTTGAATAATTGAGACAACAATTCTCAGTGAACTTAGTTGTTGACAAGGTTACTCCTTTATCTTTAAAAAAAGTGCTTTATTCAGGAGGTCACCAGCATTTTTCAAGCTACTAATTGCATCTGGTCCTGATCAGACAAGTGTTATTTACCTTGATCTCATTAGGCTAACAGTTAATTGCTAATGTCTTCATTAGTGTTTGATCCTGTTTGACTGTTGCACCCCTTGGATCCTAAACAAACCCGTTTACATCGCTGATGGAAAAAAAGATTTTATCAGAAATATACATTTTTGTTTTTGTCTTTTGAGTTGTTTCTTTTTTCAGTTCTCAAAACACAAGCAGCTTTCCTGGCTTCAAAAGTGCGTATCTTAACCCTGGCATCAGGATGTCAGAATAAAAGATCTGAACACAGTGAGTTGTTTCTTTTCTTCGTCCTCTTTCCCATAAATCTCTTCAGTTTATTCCTACTTCCTGTCTCCCCTCCCTCCATGTCTTGTTGATATCTTTCTAGAAGGTAGCGAGTCTTTTCCGTGCTGTCGTCGCACTCCTTTCCCTCCGTCTAATCATTTTGTTGCTTTTTCATGCCATGCTCGGCCGCATATTTATCAAAGATAACAACTGGGCTTCCCCTCTCTTTGCGGGTGATGGAGAATAATTGCTGTTGGTGTTTGTGTTTGACTGTGTGTGTCCCTGTATTCTGCAAAAACAAATGGTTGCTGTCGGGCTGTCTGAATGTTTGTTGTTTTTGACCGAAATTAGAAACTTTCAGCCACTTCTACCTAAAGTTATAAAACCTTTTTAGCAGCCTAAGCAACACAAAAAAAAGCTATTTTTTAAATACGTTTTGACTGAAAGTAGCACAGTTTAGCTTTTGAGATAGAAATAGAACTACAATTGAGCTAAAAACATTTTTGTTTAACCTAAGAAAAGCCTCACTATAACAAATAACAACAGGGACAGAACAAATGTATTCATTTGTCTACTCTTAACAGGGCTTTAGCTACAAATCTCTAACTAAAACGTACCGTTATTATTGTTGTTTTTCAGATAGGAGTCAAAAAGGGACTCTTAATTTCTTTAATTCTATTCTTTGTAAGTTTTTGTTTTTGTTTTACAAAAACTCAGTTTGATAAGGCCTTTGATAAAACGAAAGGGACGATGGTTGTCTCTAATGTATATCCGATTTTACAGACATTTTCTGTATGTACAGTATATTTACCTGAGACAGGCCAGCAAACAAGTGGAATTAGGAATTTAATTTTCTTTATTTAGTGTATGTTACTAGAGTGTTCTGTACTGCCATGAGGTTACAGATACTGTTTGGGCAAAGGCCAAGAGTAGTTGCATCTGTATCCTTAAACTGGTCTGAAGGTGACTACAGAGTGAAAGTACAGGAAGCGTGTGTGAAGTTTTTCCTCAGGAAACAGTCCATTTCCACTTGGCTTGAAGGCTGAACCGGAATTTGTTTTGCGTAAGCACAGCAGGTCAAAAATAACGGAGTATAAAAGCAGGGAGCTGCAGGACACCGCTGCTCACAAGGCCTGCTGTAGGACACGGGAGAGAGGCCCAAAGCACAGGTTGCTTGGTTCTGTTGTACTTTCTGGAATATGCTTTGAAATCTTAAAGCTAACTGAAAAGACACTGAACTGTGCGTGATGGGGGGATTACATATTTACTGTTATGGAGTAATAACATCAACAATAATAGTATTATATATAATATTATATATATATATATATATATATATATATATATATATATATATATATATATATATATATATATATATATATATATATATATATATATATATATATATATATATATATATATATATATATATATATATATATATATATATA